>SEYY01020052.1:72500-87500 GCA_009176605.1 Armadillidium nasatum
TAAATAAGTTAACACTTAAAATTAGATTTATGACCTTGGTGTATTTATTTTTATTTTAAAAAATATTTTATTATTATGTTGACAATTTTGAATCTAACTTACAACATTATTTTACCTTAATCTTTATATTTTAAAATGCCTTAAAAATCTGGGAATAAATTTCAGTATTTTTGAATCATTTTTCTCATTTCTTAATTATGTGTTTATAAACTTAAAATGTTTTTGTAAACACATCTGAGGTGGTTCCACACATACAGTTCTTCTCGAAAAGGTCGATAGAGTCTGGCACAAAGCTTTGATTTCTAAACTCCTCTTTAGGAATCTATCCTTCAATCATTGTTCTTTTTAACTGAATTCCTATCCGGGTCCTATAGAAGCTTTTGTAACGACCAACATTCATTTTGTAAAATATTAACAGTCGTGTTCCCAAAGATCTGCCCTATTCCCAACACTCTTTAAACTTTTCATTAATGACCTTCTCTCTTACTTCATCTCCTATCCACTCCTATGCCATGACTCCACTCTTCATTACTCCCTTCGGTTTGAAAGACTCCCCTCTCAAAAGCAGTTAATTTGCGAAAAGAAAGATTGCCTTGAAGAAACTAACATCCGATCTTTCTCGCATTTTAAATTGGGCAGATAAAACATGGTCGTTCCCAATGCTCAAAAACTCCGTTCCTCCATCTCGCTACTAGACACAACTTTATACACAATTATGACATTTTCGAAAACACTCTACTTAAACTTCTTCTGTTCTTAATATTCTCGATGATTCTTTTTCTCTTGCTCATTCTTGGAAACATCACACTACTTCCCTTTCAAAACAAGCTTCTATGGGTTGTGTCTGAGGAGCCTTCTCAAATCTCCTCGTCACTCCAGTTGCTTATTCTTTTACAGGGAATTTCTCATCCCTGAATGGAGTATGCCTCACACATATGGAGTGTTTCCTTCATGAACTTCATGAAAAGGTGAAATTTAGGACTTTTCGGCTTCTCAACACTTACACCTTCACTAATTCTCTCCAATTACTTTCTGCCCATCGAAATGTTCCGTCACCCTATCTATACTATCTCTATTACAATGGATACTGCTCTTTGAACTCTCCTTTCGAATTGCTCATTCTACACAATCTGGTACCTTTCTCTGTCCAACTCTTTGACCCAAGACTTAACCACTATTATCAATCTTATTTTATACTCTACTTGTAAAGTCTTGAACACACTCCATATTTCCACTCTTTTCCCAACTAATTTGATTTAACACCCTTAAAATCCCTGTATCAAAACCTGTATGCCTAACTTGACCAGATTTTTAGGCCTGGCCTTTGCCTACTAGGCTTTGCCCACTAGAGGTGGTATATATATATATATATATATATATATATATATATATATATATATAATATATATATATATATATATATATATATATATATATATATATATATATTATATATATATATATATATATATATATATATATATATATATATCACCTCTAGTAGGCAAAGGCCAGAGACCTATTTCCAACAAGTAGGAAATGCCGGAATAATATATATATATATATATATATATATATATATATATATATATATATATATATATATATATATATATATATATATATATATATATATATATATATATATATATATATATATATATATATATATATATATATATATATATATATATATATATATATATATATATATATATATATATATATATATATATATATATATATATATATATATATATATATATATATATATATATATATATATATATATATATATATATATATATATATATATATATATATATATATATATATATATATATATATATATATATATATATATATATATATATATATATATATATATATATATATATATATATATATATATATATATATATATATTATTTCCCTTCTATAAAAGAAATAAATATTTTCAGTTATAAATTTTTGCCCATGTTAGTTTTTCATACATTTTAGAATAATTATTTTAGTTTTCAGTAATATTTTATTCAAAATTATGATTTGGAAATGACTCTTGAATATCTTGGATAATAGATTTTGGAGAAAGGAAGAAATATTGAGTTGCACATCAAACCTTAATTAAAGGTTGAATTTTAGATATCATATTAGATCTATATAAGTAATGGTTGCACAATCCTTTATCTTTTAAAAGGTTGCACCTATAAAGAGTTGAATAGATAAAAGACGGGTGAAACCTGAGCCACCCCAGATATGAGAGCAGTACAACATACAAACTTGAATGAGGCTCTTACATAATTAAAGTAACTGCGAAGAAGAAAAAAATTCGCAACTCCCAGCTCCTTTCAGGCCGCCCTAGAAACCAATTGGATGTAAGGTTCCCAAGACATTTTTTTTTATTATTATTTGAAAACCTAGAATGTTTATATTGTCAACAGTAGAGATGGGAGATAGTCGAAAGAAAGTGAAAAGTTAATGATGTCTTCAAAAAAAAAAAAAGATTTCTAGAAGTTGAGTTTTTAAAAGATCTTAATTTCACAAGGTTGAGGTGACCCCACTGGGAAATTCTAAATAGATCATCAAGAATGGAATCGATATCGGAATGATCAGGACGAAAGGCAACTCTAGATTCAAAGGACATTGCAGATTTGAAATAAGTAGAATAAATGAGAATCAAATAATCAAAATATGAATGGATAGGAAAAGATGAGCAGCTTCAAAGGTCATTAATGGGAAGTAGGAATGCATGAGAAAGCAGGACAAAACCCTAAGGAACACCACATTTGAATGAAGAAAGAAGAAATCACCCATCAACAACATCCGAAATGGAACGATTAGAAGGAAATCTAGATAAGCGAGCAGAGAGGAGAAGTAAATATGAAGGAGTGGAGCTTCGAAATCAGTGACGTAGGCCAAATACTGTAAAATGCATTTGATAGGTCAAGCGCCACTACACGAGACCCAATATAGTCCCTATAAGGACAAGAAAATATATCACCAGTAGACATCGAACGTTGAAAACCATATTGATGATCAGAAAAGGAAAAGGGATTCCGATTCCAAATTATCCAAAAAAAAGTTATAGGACGATAGTTGGAATCATAAGGGCAGCTACCAATTTTCGGAATTGATTAGACAAATGCTCGCTTCCAGCACTGAGGGAAAGTACTATTACTGAGGCATAGAGAGAAAAGTTGAACCGAAGGACTGAGCCAGCTTAGATGCACACTCCCTTAAAACTCAGGGAGGAATAACCATCCGAGCCTCTTGTCTCCTTAAACGTTCATAGATTTCAGAAGCCTACACTCCCTTATCAAATATAATGTTAGGTAAAGTCATAAGACATCTTAGAGGAGAAGAAGAAGGAGAAGGAGAAGAGATTCCCTGAGTCTTCAGGGTTGATTAGAGGAGAGCAGGAATCCAAAGAGGCGTTTTCAGTTAGAGTATTTGCAACAGAATCAACAGAGCGAATAAGAGGGGAAAATGAAGATTTACAGAAGTTGCTGGAGGGGTTTTTTTGGCAAGGGGCATAAAAGATTTATTAGAAGAATTTAGGTCTTCACACTTTCCTTTGCTGATGTCAACTATGTTAGTCGAAGAATATTCCTGAAACGATTCCGAGCTGAATGAAAATTAGAGAGAGTGATACGAGAACAAGAATATTTTCACTCCCGATATGCTATGTCTCTAGCATGAATATATATATATATATATATATATATATATATATATATATATATATATATATATATATATATATATATATATATATATATATATATATATATATATATCAGAGAAAGATCACCAATTCATCCTGTAAACATGCCCTCCTACGATCTTTGGAAATTATTATTTAAAATATATTTTGACAAGATGCTCGCAAAACAATAGAATAAAGAATTGAAAATATCTACGAAAATGAAGGTTTAAAGAAACACGCTTCGGGTAAAAATTTCGAGTCCATTCCTTTTTTCACTATCATATTGCGAACATCTTAGGAATGTTAATTTATTTAAGAGTAAATTGGAAAGAGCGTGGAAGGACATTTTTCCAATTAACAGCTACTTATGCATAGATCAAAGTTTTATCGAGCACTTTTAAGATACTCTTAAAAATGAAAATGAATTTAAATGATGTTATCGTCTCAGTATTCAGTTTAATATATAATTTACATAATTTAATAAAATTTTTAATTACCAAAGATTCCTAAGCGATACTGAATGACTACAAGGATGATTTCCTCATTGACAAGGGCTTTAGGTCCAAACAATTCGGCACCCCAACTCATAAAACCACCTCCATGAATGAAAACCATTACAGGTAAATTAGCTTCAGAGTTTCCTGGCTATATATATATATATATATATATATATATATATATATATATATATATATATATATATATATATATATATATATATATATATATATATATATATATATATATATATATATATATATATATATATATATATATATATATATATATATATATATATATATATATATATATATATATATATATATATATATATATATATATATATATATATATATATATATATATATATATATATATATATATATATATATATATATATATATATATATATATATATATATATATATATATATATATATATATATATATATATATATATATATATATATATATAATATATATATACCATTTAAAAAGTTTAATTAAATGACTGCAGACATTATATTGTATTGAAATTTTTATATTTCTTTTTAAAACACTTATTGCAATTTCGAAAATATATAAATTTCTTTACAATATGAATAATTTAAAAAGATAATTCAATAATTAACAGCAATTTTCAATATTGGAAATCTCTTAATTATAATTTATGTATCGTTAAACGTAGATCTGTTGCGAAATCGATGTGAAAGAAATATAAAAATTATTTAGAAATGCTGATAATAATTAAAATGAGAAGGAATAAAAGTGAATTTAACGAAAGGAAAAGGAATTAAAATGATAAAAGTGACTGGAAATGAAGTGATAAATGAATAGGTAGAAACAAGATATACGATACACAATTCACACATTGTTAAACAGATGAGTGAGAAAAAGAATAAAAATAGTCTATACTCTTATTCACGTTGGTGTTGCATGATACTCTCCTTGCAATAATTACAGATTTTTAAATGCAAAACACCTCTACTCAATTTTCAACTTTAAAAACATAGCAAATGTGCAACTGAAGATATAAATTAATTAATATTATGACATTATTTATAAACCCCATGACTGCAATCTTTCTTTCATGAAAATAGTTATAACTTACTCACAAATTATATTATTTAAATATTTGGAATAATAAAAATATATTTATTTCTTACCTCAGGTGTGTGAACATTTAAATACAAGCAATCTTCTCGACCTAATGGCTCAAATTCAGAAATATTTTCATTAAACAAATCCATAAGTTCTTTTTGAAGACAAAGTGGTGGATTTTTTGTGGTCTCTAAAATTCCAGTCCATGGAGATTTAGGTACAGGTTCCTAAAATTTATTATTATTATTATTATTAAAATTAATAATAATAATAATAATAATAATAATAATAATAATAATAATAATAATAATAATAATAATAATAATAATAATAATAATAATATAATATAATATTATAATATTATTATTATTATTATTATTATTATTATTATTATTATTATTATTATCATTATTATTATTATTATTATTATTTTTATTATTAAAATTATTAAGACTATTATTAATATTATTATTTCCTTGAATTCTAATTTTTCACGTAAACTATGATGGGTAAAAATGGTCAAAGGCATAAAAAAATTCCTAATCAGATTGTAAAAATTTAATATCCAAAATAAAATTAAAGACCATCATATCCTTTCCTATTTCAAGTCAAAGGAAGTTTGGAAAATAAAGAGAGTTGAAACCGACTTTACAAATGTAGAACATATAAGAATGAACAACACTGTTAAGACTGATATCTGTGAGCTGGAATGAGAAAAGACAAAAGTTAAACTAAGGTTTGTTAGTTTTAGTTGAAGGAAAAGAACATGGAATATACGACTCCTTGGTAGAGATCAATTCGATTATGCGTTTTCAAATTCCAACAGATTCCTCCCGCTGATGCGCTAATCATTCTATAGGAAGTTAAAATCCTACATGTATGTTTATTCATTCAGTTATTTATCTTCGTTTTATACATGCTTTAATTTATAACATATTGATATCGTGCTGATGATGGGCTAAATCAAATCCGAAACCTCCTCATATATATATATATATATATATATATATATATATATATATATATATATATATATATATATATATATATATATATATATATATATATATATATATATATATATATATATATATATATATATATATATATATATATATATATATATATATATATATATATATATATATATATATATATATATATATATATATATATATATATATACAAAACTTTCTCGCTTATCTCAACATTCTTTTATACTGAGTTGGCACTAATTTCACAGAAAATAAACACTATTACTTTAATATTTGTTTTCATTTTAAAAAAAAAATTAAGGATAGCATCAGCACTAGCAGCCTTAGAGAAGTCTAGAGGTGAGGCTCACAAAAATAGTCACTCATCAACTCCTTTCATCACCACTTGGGAGTGGGTGGCCTCCTGTAACGGGGTTGGTGCCACCAAAACTTTGCTGCCGTCTTGCACCTGTGCAAGGTCTTTGTTTCATCGATTTCTCCAACAATAGCTTTCTTCAATCCAATTTCCACTTTGTTTAATACTAACTCTCTACTTCTAGCCCTCATCTCTTATTCTTCACCAAATCTCAAGTCCTCGAGTCTTTCGATGTCAAATCCTTTTTATTTCCTCTTACTATTTCTATTCTCAATTTTCAGTTAAAAGCAGTTGTTGTGCATACATGAGCAACGATATTGTTTGTTCTCGTGTCTCTAAATTGGACTCTTTTCCGAATATTCCATCTTGTGGCTTGGGCTCTCTTCCCATTATATGACTAAATTCAATAAAAACCAATGTGAATCCTCTTAGATGTCCCATTTCAGAGGTCTGTACAACTACTATATTATTATTATTGTATTTTGTAATATTGTAAACTTGTAAATGAACATACCTCTGAATAAACTTGGAATTTGAAAATTGAAATTGAAATTTGCTCTGTTTACTTATCTCCTAACTTTACTGACTAACCTAAATTCATTAACTATCTAAACTCCAATATAGAGTGCGTTCTCTTTTCTTCTCCTTTTTTTCTGAAATCATCATATTAGGTGATTTCAAAGTTCACTACTACCAATGACTTTCTTTTAGTATTATAGAGACATCCGGTGAACTTGCAAAAAAAAAAAAAATTGAGTAACTAGTTCAATTCCCTACTCGCATCTCTGATATGATACCCTTGAAGATGAAACCAATATTCTAGACCTTTACTCTACTTCTAATCATTCTACTTTTACTATTAAACTATGTTAACCACTAGGTTCCTCTGATCACCTTCTTTGCACTCTCCATTCTCTTTTCAAGTCTTCAAGAAAAGAGGTCCCAAACTTCTGCGAGGAAACAAATGTGACATTTTGGTGCCACAAGTTCGTCTGACTTACGGTTGTTCTGCCATGATTTCCCGTAGAATGGTTATTATTTTTGTGGGAGGGATCTCCCGTATTATGCAGAGAGCAATATCGAGATCATTTTCTCTGGTATGTTCGCATACATTCCATATTCTTTCTCTTTTACTAAGCCTAACATATATTGGTTTAACTCTTCTTGTTCTCGTGCTATTCATGGCATGGATGCTGCCTTTGAAAATCACCGTTCTCTTTAAACTTTGAACTCAAGCATTTTCAACTCGGAAACGTATAAAATCTATTCCGTCACACCAAAGAAAAAGAAAAAGTTTCAATCTTTCAGGCTCCTCTTCCTCACGCTAATTATGGAATTTTGAAAAAAATGTCAATTCTAGCTATACTTCTTCTCCTTCTTTACATCCATTTGTATCTTTTGAAGGCTCAACTGCTGTTTTTCCTTCTTCTAAAACTGAACTCTTCGCTCAAACTTTGCATCTAATTCAACTTTAGAAGATTTCAAAGTAATTCCTCTTTCTTAAATACCCCCAACTTATTTATGCCTAATAATGTAATTTCTTCTAAAGATTTAAATTAATTTCTGATTTATCTGAGCTTAACACTAAGAATGCCAAGGTCCTAGATGCCAACGGTGCTAATCTATTTTGTGGTTCTCAAAACATGTGCTTCTAAGCTTGCATTCTGTCATAGAAAACTGTTTTTCTATGTTTTTCTACTCCATCCATTCATTCTTGATGGAAATGAAAGAAGAAGGGAACCTTTTAAATCCTTAACTATCGTACCATTTCTGTAAACCCATTCTCTCTAAGTTTTCCATTCTCAGACAGATGACTGCATTCTTCATCATTCCTTTCAGTTTGAAAGACATCATTTCAGCAGCAGTTAATTGACGCTATGAGATTGGCTTTGAAGAAACTATCCTCTAATCCTTCTCGTTTTTCAATTAGGTCTGAGAAAACATCGTGATTTACAATGTCCCAAATAATAGGTGGCTCCATCTTTCTACTAGACACAACCCTCCACACAACAACTAAATCATTCCTCTATCCATAATATTCTCGGTGTTTATTTCGAAATATTTCTTGGGAGGATCACATTAATTTACTTTATGATCAAGCTTCAAAGAGGTTGAGTGTCGTTAAAAGGCACCTTTATAATTTCTTCCATCCAACCCAGTTGCTTTCTCTTTATAAGGGAATTATTCGCCCTGTATGGGGTATGCATCACACATCTAGGGTGAGTAAACTACAGAAGTCCCGCTTAAGAGGTGGAAGCTACAGCTTTAGTTCTAATTAAAAGTTTAACCCTTACAAACTCTTTCCAATCTCATTCTGTCCGTCGAATTGTGGCATCTTTCTCTCTATATACTATCTTTATTATACTGGACAATGCTCTACTGTAATCTTCCTCTCATATTTTCTTCATTAAGAAAGACTTGTGCTATACGCTTTTCAACAGTCTCATTATTTCTCGATCCAACTCTCTGACACCACACGTATCAGCTATAGTTAATTTTACATGTATTCTATTGGTAGAGTCTGGAACACGCCCCTTTTATCTTTTCCCTCAACTTCTTTTAACTTGCACAATTTCAAATCCCGTTTATCAGGATCTGTCGGCTTTTAGCTTTACTAGGTTTCCAACATTTCCCCAATCTGGTGGAAATTTGAAGACCAATGGCCGTTGTTGTAAATATTTTACTTCACGCCACCCTAGTTGTTTGTTCTGTATATGGGTGTTGTTCACCCTTGTATGGAGTATGCTTCCCACATCTGAAGTGGTTTAACTCATACAGCTCTCATTGAGAAGGTGGAGTCTAGGGTTTTTTGTCACAAAAACTCTCTTCCTTTTGATCTCTCCAATCCCTTTCTGCTCGTCAAATTGTTGCGTCACTCTCTCTTCACTATCGCTATTACAATGGAGACTGCTCTTCTCGTCGCATATCTCCTCCACTGAGAAGGGCTAGTGCGACATGCCTTTCTACAGAGGAAATTAGTGAGAAGATCACAGAGAGAAGGATAGATACCGAAAGAGGGAAGTTTAGAAATCAAAGCTTTGTGCCAGACTCTATCGAAGGCTTTCGATATGTCCACGCGATAGCAAAAGATTCACAGAAATGCCGACTAGCGAAGGACCAAGAGTCAGAGGGAAGGGAAAAAAGATCGCCAGTAGAGCGTTTCTTACGAAAGACATACTAGCGGTCAGAGATAAGATTGGAAGCATGGAGATGTTTCCAAATCTTCCTGTTAAGGATAGATTCGAAAAATTTAGAGAGAACGGAGGTCAAAGAAATGGGACTAGTTAGAGGGTTGAGAGGGGTCCCACTTCTTCGGCAAAGGTTGAATGAGCACAAATTTCCAGCAAGAAATGAAGGTTGAAGTAGAAAGACATAGACCAAATAGTTTACCAAGGCAGGGTGCAAGCTCGGAAGCACAAGTTTTGAGAACCACAGGAGGAATACCATTACGACCATACGCCTTCTTAGTAATAAGCTCAGAGAGAGCAGAAATGACATCTTTAGAAGAAATTACAATTTTAGGCATAATTGAATTAGAAGGGATTGAAGGAGGAGGAATAGCTCCGGAATCGTCTAAGGTTGAATTAGAGGCAAAAGTATGAGCGAAGAGTTCAGCTTTAGATGAAGGTAAAACAATTGTGCCGTCGGAAGATATTAAAGGAGGGAAAGAGGAAAAAGAAAAGTTAGAGTTAATATTTTTGATAAAATGGCAGAAAGAACGTGAAGAGGAGGAACCAGAAAGATTTTTGTAGTTTTGCAGAAAAGAGCTTTTAGTGTTACGAAAGATATATTTTGCATGATTCCGGGATGAAATATAAGTTGAATGAGTTTCTAGAGTTTGAAGACGATGGTAATCCCTGAAAGCAACATTCCTGCGGTGAAAGTGCGAGAATAGACATAGTTAAACCAAGGTTTGTTAGGTTTAGTAGAAGGGAAAGAAAATGGAATGTACGCCTCCATGCCAGTGAGAATCATCTCGGTTATGCGTTCTGCACACTCCGAGGGAGCCCTCCCACTGAAACAATAATCATTCCACGGGAAATCAAAAGAAGTACGACCGCAAGTCCGACCAGCTTGCGACACCGAAATGCCACAAACGTTTCCTTTCAATAGAAAGGGGTCTTTCTTACGCAAGATTTGAGTAGATAGAAAAGGATTCAGAGATAAGAAGGTGATCGGTGGAACCCAGAGGAGGAAAGAGTTTAAAAGTATAAGGAGAAGGATTAGATGTTACAAAAAGGCCTAGAATGTTGGGTTCATCTCGAAGACGATCAGGGATACGAGTAGGGAGCTGCATCGACTGCTCAATGTCGTTTTGGATAGCAAAAGGGAAGGCACGTTCACCAGCTGTATCATGAGAACTAGAAAAAGGCCATTGGCGGTGATGAACATTGAAATCACCTAATACGATGATTTCAAAGAAAGAGGAATGTGCTCTAATTTGAAGTATTAATTGTCGAAGAATTTAGGATTGTCAATAGAATTAGGAGATAAATAAACAGAACGAATGAATTTATTCGTAGAATTGCAGGAGAGCCAGACCCATAATGTGTAAAATTCCGGAAGACTTGAAAGAAGAGACACGAAAAAAAATATATATATATATATATATATATATATATATATATATATATATATATATATATATATATATATATATATATATATATATATATATATATATATATATGGTGAGTCGGGAGGAACGGACCAAACTCAAGGAATGGATTGTACACAGGATAATAATGTAAAAAAAAAACACATATGTTCTTATCCGATTTACATTTGTTTTCATTTTATAGCGTGATGACAATTAAACAAAATATCATACATTAACATTTGGGTTATCATAGTGTTATTTTAATAAATGTTCGAAAATACCGCCATTGAACCTCTAAACATTTTCGACTTCGTCTACAAAGGGTGGCTGTTGCTCCCTGATTGCTTCATGCCTTCCTTTAATAACGTCTGCAGCATTTTGAATACGTCGAATTAGTGCATCCCGAGTATATACTTTTACTATGAATACATCAGTTTTGAAAAAGCCCCATCTAGTACTGTGAGATCTGTAGATCTTGAACGCCAACTAATTAGACCACTGCGACCAATCCAACACTCTGGAAACCTTTCGTTCAAATGTTACTTGACCTGACGAGCAAAATGTGCGATTGTTCCATCATGCTTAAAGTACATATGCATTCGGGTGTTTAGAAGAACATCCTCCAATAGTTCTTTTACAAAATTAATTCATTTTGTAAAATTTCGAATATTGGTCTCTTGTAAGGCGATTCTCAAATATGAAAAGGCCAATTAAATACACATCGACCATACCACACCACACGTTTACCGTAAACTATTTTGAAAATTGCTCTCGACTGTTGCGTGAGAATTTTCGTCTGCTTACACATGAATGTTGCGAGTGTTATTAATTCCGTCGCGGGTAAATGTTGCTTCATCCGTGGAAAGTATGCGCGATACAAGATGATTATTATTTATCCACAGACAAAATTCCATACGTTTAGCATAATTTTCCAGTTGTATTTGTTGTACTCTCTGTACATGGTATGAGTATAAACCTTGCCTCGCAGACGAAGCCAAAAAAGTTTAGAGGTCAATGGCGGTATTTTCAAACTCTTATTAAATTAACTCTATGATAACACAAATGTTAATGTATGATATTTTGTTTAATTGTCATCGCCCTACAAAATGTAAGGAAATGTAAATCGAAAAGAACATGTGTTTTTTTTACATTATTATCCTGTGAACAATCCACTCCTTGAATTTGATTCGTTCCTCCCGACTCACTCTCTCTCTCTCTCTCTCTCTATATCTCTATATATATATATATATATATATATATATATATATATATATATATATATATATATATATATATATATATATATATATATATATATATATATATATATATATATATATATATATATAGTCAAACCTTAAATCTTAGTTTTCCAACAGGCGGTTCAGCAAAAGGAATCCCCAAATAGGAATAAAACTCAACATCGTCCACGGAAGAATCTTTGATTCCTCGAATCAAACCTTCTTTCACTTTGACCAGAGGAACTTCTTCTTCATATGAGTAAATTATTGAGCATAGGAAAATGAGACATAGCAAAAAATTTAGTTTCATTTTTGAATTTTGCTAAAAGAGTATTAAGTAAAACAACAATTTGCAATATATATATATATATATATATATATATATATATATATATATATATATATATATATATATATATATATATATATATATATATATATATATATATATATATATATGTAAGGGGCATTTTCCAAGGATAAAAGTTCCATCGACCTTTGATTTGCAATTGCAAATCTAGATCGACAATCGATCGTGAGGCAATTTCTTGCAATGTTGTTAGCCCAGGTTCCTTTTCTGACTTCTTTTTGGGACAAAGACCCGAACCTGGAGGGTGTGCCCCCCTTTAAGGGAGAGGTGTAGTCACAATACCTCAGGTTTTAGCTTTTTTCCTGAACCCATTTTGAGGATTCAACTCCTCCCGGAGGGATACACATTACACACCCTCTCACTCCTTACTCCTTTTTCCACCATCCCTCCATTTTCTTTTACAACTATGATGCAAAATAATGGAATACTAACCTTTACCTACCTGTTAATATATATATATATATATATATATATATATATATATATATATATATATATATATATATATATATATATATATATATATATATATATATATATATATATATATATATATATATATATATATATATATATATATATATATATATATATATATATATATATATATATATATATATATATATATATATATATATATATATATATATATATATATATATATATATATATATATATATATATATATATATATATATATATATATATATATATATATATATATATATATATATATATATATATATATATATATATTATATATATATATATATATATATATATATATATATATATATATATATATATATATATATATATATATATATATATATATATATATATATATATATATATATATATATATATATATATATATATATATATATATATATATATATATATATATATATATATATATATATATATATATTATTTTTTTTACAGAACGCCACCGCTCACGGGCAGAGCCCTTTTCAAGGAGGGGGCACACACACAATAGAAGAACTCGTTTAAACACACACACACACCTAACGCACAGCCCTCAGGTGGGCGCAGACGGAAGCCTTGAAGAGTGGAAGATTAAATACAGGAGGAAAAATAGATGAAGGTAGAGAGTTCCACAGAATAGAGGTGGCTGGAAAGAAGGAGGTACCACAACGGGCTAGCCTGGGATTTCCTACGTCCACACAAAATTGGTGCGAAAGCAGGGCACCCCTTGTGCAACGAGGACGACGCAATGGTGGAGGAATGCGAGAGGCCAATTCCCTCGAGCACCTGCCATTGTAGTACCTGTAGAAAAGAGATAGCGCGCCAACGTCACGTCGCAGAGACAGAGGGTCAAGAGAGTTTGAAAGTAGGGGACAGTTAATTAATCTTTTAGCTTTTGACTCAACCCTATCCAGAAGAGAGGAGGAGCCGGAGCCCCCCCAAATGTGAGAACAGTACTCCATACAAGGGCGAATAAGACCCTTATATATTTGGAGTAACTGTTCAGAAGAGAAAAAATTCTCGCAATCTGAACAGAACTCCCAGCTTCTTAGAGGCCGCTTTAGCAACCATTGTGATATGTGGTTTCCAAGACAGTTTGTTGTTTATGTTTAGACCAAGAATGTTAATGTTATTTACAGGTGAGACGGGAGAGCCATCGAAGAGGATAGGAAAGTTAGGAGGTGTTTTTGAGAGGGAGATGTGAAGAAGTTGAGTTTTTAAAGAGTTGAATTTCACAAGGTTGCTATGACCCCACCGGGAAATCCCATCCAGATCGGCAAGAATAGAATCGGAAAGTTGAAGACGAGAAGCAACTCTAGAAGCAAAAGAGGGAGCAGATTTGAAATGAGTAGAAGAATGCAGAGTTGAATCATCAGCATAAGAGTGAACAGAGTTAGAAGTGCAGTGGAGAAGATCGTTAATGAAAAGTAAGAATAAGGTTGGAGATAAAACAGAACCCTGAGGAACACCACAGTTGACAGAAAAGGAGGAAGAGGTCGCTCCATCTACAACTGCCGAAATGGAACGATCTGAGAGAAAACTAGACAAGAGTAAGCAAAGAGAAGGAGGAAACCCAAAGGAGGGGAGCTTGGAGAGCAGTGACGCATGCCATACCCGGTCAAAAGCCTTGGATATGTCAAGC
>SEYY01020053.1:0-5000 GCA_009176605.1 Armadillidium nasatum
CTCACCACCGCAACATCTCTCACACAAGACTACATAACACAACTCAAACTTGGCTAGCAGAAAACAGGATGACGGCATCCCCAAACAAATCCTCCACAACCCTCATAACAACAGACAAACACACATATCCAACACCCACCCACAAGTCCTACTAAACAACACCCATACCCCTCAACAAAACCCAAAAATTCTCGGCCTAACATTTGACACTCACCTCACTTTCTCCAAGCACATTCAAAATACCACCTCAGTCCGCAAACAGAAAACTCAACATCCTCAAAACAGTGGCCAATACAGACATAAACAACAACATACAAACCTCAATTGCAATCTACAAACAATTTATACGCCCCACCATTAACTATGCCTCCCCTGTCTGGCACCCAATGCTGCTCCCATCAAAACTTAATGACACTCCAAATAACGCAAAATAGAGCCATCCGCACAATCACCTGCTGCACACCCAAAACCCCTCAACAACACCTACATAATGAAACCAAAATACTAACTATAAAGAACCACCTCGAAATGATAGGCACTAAATTTTACGCAAATACCCGTCTACCCACACACCCATGCCACAATACTCTCCTCCAACCTACCCCACAGAAGACTAACACAGCCTCCATCGTCCACCGGCGCCTTTTACAAACAGATCCTAAATCACATCCCCCCTCCACCCCCCAATACCACTCAACTAACACATTCATACTTGATCAACAGACCTCCAAACAACACCTAAACGAACACCCCCCCCCCGAAATAAACCCCCGACTTCAACAACCTCCCAAGACACTTACAAACCTCACTTGCAAGATTGAGATGCGGGCACCACCCAAATCTACAACATTGCAAACACAAATTCAAAATAAACCAGGCAGCATCTCCCACCTGTACTAGATGCGGAATGGCCCCGGAGACCGTGGAACACTTTCTATTACGCTGTCCTTCCAACTCTCGCCCCAAAATCTTCTGGGGCATCACTTCTTTGAAGGATCTCTGGACGAGACCGACTGCGGCAGGAAGCTTCATTAGCGAAGTGTGGCCGCCTCAACATGGGGTGGTCAGGGGAGAAGGTAAAAAAAAAGGTAAGGTATATATATATATATATATATATATATATAATATATATATATATATATATATATATATATATATATATATATATATATATATATATATATATATATATATATATATATATATATATATATATATGAGATTGGTAAATAACTCAAATGACTTATTTGATGTACCTCAATCGAGTTTTAAGAAACATGTTGATTGAGGTGACTTATCTCATCAGTATCTCAAAATCGACACCACGCTTAGAGGCAGTAAAACATCTCAATTTGAGATATATATGTAACTAAATGGTATCTCAAAATTGACACCACTTCGAGTTACTTTTTCATCTCTTTTTGAGTCGAATTTATTCTACGTACGTACGTACGTTTACAGAACTCTCTCGAGTGTTTAATATTGATTTAAGATTGATTATTAAACTATACAGACCTCTTTCGATTAATATAATTGATATAAGTTGAATTGTGAGTCGATTTTTATGGCATCTCAGCAATTTGAAAGGATTATTATAGTTTACTATTAGTATACGATAGTGACAGAATTAATAGCTATTTTACGCATTTGAACTAGTTATTCGAGACTAGTAACCATTTAAATTACTCCATTAATTAAAACGATATACAATTAGTTTAAATAATTTAATCTGCAATTGTTATGAATGATAAAATATCATTTATTGAAAGATTTTAGTAGTTTCCTGAATTAAATTATCAACTGCAGATACTCATTGAAATAGATTAATATTGGAGTTAACTTAAAACAGTTTTACGACTTCGTATTTTTGTTTGAACCTAGAATCATTGTAGCTTGAATAAATCGTGAAAACTTTAATTATTACCTTCTTGGATTATACTTAGAAATAAAACCTAATTATTTACAATTAGTTGACAATTGATGTTAGTTTCCGTAACTCTGATAGTTTTTAACTAAATTAGTACATTCCTACCACTCGTTATACATAATTGGTCACTTTAATTTGTTTATTGATTTTTAGTACGACCTACGAGGTAGAATAGTTTTCATTTAAATTAATAGATTAATTTTGAAAGAATTTGATCTGATTGAATTTTAATAATTTACGATTCGACACTTTGAATGTCATTGGTTTTCTTTGATTAAGTTTTGATTTAAGGATTGATAATCGGTTAATGTAATCGTGATTATTCAATTAGTTCTTTGTATAATTGAAAGGCGATTACAATGGTTAGGCATTAAACTCAAAATAAAGTACTCAGGAATTTATTTGATTAAAGAAAATAAAATTAGTAAGCATACAAATAATTTTTAATATAACAAACCAAACAATAAAATAAAATAGAAAAATCCAGACAAAGACAAGTTTAGCAAGCAGAAAACGGAAGTTAAATTAAAAAACAGGCATCAGTGATCGTAGAAAAGTAACACCATAGTATAAGTATTACTTAGTAGGATTAAGATATAGCAAATTTGTTTGCAGGTTTTCATGACCTTGAAAAATGTTGAAGCTTTAGCTCCGCCTACTTTCCTGCAAAAAGTATTATTTATATCACTGATACATATGACGTATAAGTGACGTCAGAAAACCTATTGCCTCTTATTATTACTATTTTAATATATATATTATATATATATATATATATATATATATATATATATATATATATATATATATATATATATCGAAATGGGAAATTCGAAACTTATAATCTGGTACAAAGTTATTAAATTTGGCAACACTGTTCTGGCCGTTTTTATTTATTTAAAAATGGCAAAGAAATCTGATTTCTGATTGGTCATGAAAACAAAAACTATCTGTTATTGGAGTCGGGCTACCTAATGACGTAAAAAAATAATTAATATTTATTTCAATAATAAGCATTATTTTACATGTTATTTCTACAAAAAAGATTTAATTAGATTTTAAATGATTAAAAGAAATACAATTTGCTTCATGAGGGTGTTTATTAAAAAAAAAAAAAATAGGCATACACAAAAACTGCATCACTGTCAATCAGAAAATTATAACATTTATTAATCCTACTAAGTAATACTTATACTATGGTAACACCAAGTAGATAACTGAAAGGAATAAAACATTGTTAATATAATACCTGGGTTGAACTATAGAACACAACGCACACCAACAATAAGGATACGAAAGATTAAGTTGTGTTGTAGCATAAACCAATAACCCTTTTGTTGATTTGAAGCTACGACAGCGCTCTATGTTAAAAGCAATATTGAATCGGTGTTAATAGATGACATTAAAACAAATCAGGATGTGGAATCTCTGTGGGTAGATATTCTTATGTATAATAAATCATACAGGATAGGAGCATTTTATTGAGCTCCTGATCAGAGTCAAGTATTAGATGAAAAAATGGTGAAGGAAATCAAGGTAGCGTGTGAAAATAATGTAAAAGGGATAGTCATTATGGGTGATTTTAATTTTCCAGACATTGAGTGGAATACTTTGAGTAGTATAGTGAATAGAAATTCAGTATTTGTAAATTGTATACTATACAACTTTTTGAATCAGATGGTCCAAGAACCGACAAGGCATGCAGCATTGTTAGATTTAATATTAACAAATGATGAAATATGGTGAATGATATCGAAGTTGGGGAGATTTTAGGAGCTAGTGATCATTATATTATATAATTAGATTTTACTGGAATATGAGGTCTGGGCCTAAATTGCAAGTCAATAGGGAAAAGATATTTGATTTCAGAAATGGTGATTTTAGCAAATTCCGAGCAATGCTCAATGAAATTGACTGGGATAAGGAGTTTAATGGTCAAAATTGTTTCATGTGGGAACACTTCAAGCAAATATTGGCTACCATTCAGTCTGTGTGTTTTAAAGATAAACCCATTAGAGTGGCAAATAGAAAACCTAATTATTGGAGTAGAGAGATAAGAGAGAAAATCAGTGAAAAACGTAATGTTTTAAAATATTCAAAGGTACGAGCAGGGGCGAAGATTTGGAACATTATAAGAGAATTAGGAATGAGCTTAACCAGTCAATAAGAAGAGCAAAGAGGATGGCAGAAATTAATTTGGCAAGGAACAGTAATAAAGACCTGAAAAAGTTTTTTAGTTTTTATAAATTTAAAAGCAAGGATAAGAAAATTGGTCCAATTAACATTGATGGAAATTTACTAAGTTCAGATAAGGAATTGGTTAATATTTTCAATGTTTATTTTACATCAGTGTTTACTGAGAAACAATTGGATAGTGGTCTAGAGATTAATAGCTCTAGTATACATGTAATGAATAGGTGTACAGAGTTTCAAATTGAGTTAAATGAAATCGCATCTTTATTAGAACATATTGACCCAAATAAAGCAGCGGGTCCGGATGGTGTGTATGGTAGAATTCTAAAAGAGGGGAGTACCAGTATTGCAAAGGCACTGTATTTGATTTTTAAGCGATCTATTGCTTTTGGTGAGGTACCTGAGGACTGGAAAACGGCATATGTGGTGCCTATTTTTAAAAAAGGTAGTAAGGAAGATTTAGGGAACTATAGGCCAGTTAGTTTAACATCTCTGGTTGTTAAAATTTTGGAAAAGTTACTGAAAAGTCATATAGAGAAGCACTTAGATGATAACAAGATACTATATAACTCCCAGCATGGCTTTAGAAAGGGTAGATCATGTCAGACAAATCTACTAGAATTTATGGAATATATTACTGAATGTATAGACAGGGGTGATCCAGTTGATGTCATATATTTAGACTTTAGCAAAGCTTTTGATAAGGTACCCCATGTTAGGCTGATGCAAAAGTTGTCGCTGTGTGGTATAGATGGAATGGTACACAATTGGATTAAAGAGTGGTTAAAGAACAGAAGGCAGTGTGTATTACTTAATGGTAATAAGTCATTATGGGAAACAGTGAAAAGTGGGGTCCCACAGGGTTCTGTGCTGGGACCAC
>SEYY01020053.1:12500-16283 GCA_009176605.1 Armadillidium nasatum
GCCATAGATTCTTGGAATTTTAAATATAATATCCAGAATCTATGTTACCATAGATAACACCCCACCAACCACTTTCCCCAACCTCCACCCATTTGGAAAAAGGTTATATATATATATATATATATATATATATATATATATATATATATATATATATATATATATATATATATATATATATATATATATATATATATATATATATATATATAACCAGTAATTCAGTATTACCTTCACACTTCACAGTTTCACATATTCCATTTGAAGTTAATAATTGGTAAGTTATTTTTTAGAAATAAAAGCTTTTGGGCTCTTTCAGGTGAAAGTTTGGTTCGCTTTTCGTCGCAAATGAGGCCTGCTCCACTGAAAAGACGCTCACTAGCAACACTAGTTGAAGGACATGCTAAATAAGTCCTTGCCAGCTCAGGAAGAAAAGGGAAACTTTTGCAATTATATCTCCACCAAACCAGTTGGTCTTTATATGCCTCCAAACGTGGAAGTTTCAGATAATTTTCAATAATCGATATTGTATCCTTTGACACTTCTGACTGTGATTCTTCATCTCTGCTGGAAGCTAGAAGATCTTTCATTGATTTAGCAATGTTTAAGCTAACAGATTTTGTTTCTTTTGTATCTGAGAGCTTTTGCTTTTTCTTGAAAGGCGTTATTTTAGCTGTTTCTATCATCTCATCGCATAAGCATCCTAATTTGATTTTAACATTCTGAAAAACAAGTGGTTTAAAAAATTTTGTTTTGTACCTAGAATCTAAAAAGGTTGCAATTGTATAAGCATCATCATTTTCCAGGTTTTCAAATCTGTCGTTCATCTCCTTCATTAATGTTTCAGTCATCCTTGAAACTCCCTTAGACTTAATAACATTTGTTAACACAACTTTCAATGTTGAAACAAGTGGTATCACATCTGACAAACATGATTCAGCTGAACTTATAGTCTTTGTTAATTCTTCAAAAGTCTTAAGGATATTAATACAATTATTTAAAATGTCATTTTCGTCACCTGTTAGAGGCTTTATTTTTGTGCTGCTTGAAGCATAAATGCAAATGGCCTCATTAATTTCGCTCATCCTCTCAAGCATATGCAAACTACTATTCCAAAGTGTTTGAATATCTTGCATGACAGAAAGTGGACGAACATTTAATCTGGTTTGTATTTTCTTCAGCTCATTTTGGGCTACAACGGAGTGATTCAAATGCGTAACAATTAACCTACGTTTGGTTATTAAATCGGATACACATTTTTGACTCATAATGGAATTTTTAACTACTATCTGAGTTTGGTGTGCAAAGCAATCTACATTTTTCACTCTTGCCAGAGAAAGTTCTTTTTTTTATGTTTGTGCCCGAATCCCTGACTACGCAGTGCACTTCATTTAATTAAATCTTCCATTTTGTCAATATCTTTTCAAATACAGTTTCAAGATAGTCGCCTGTATGGCGTTTAGAAAGAGGTTCTGCGTTCAATACAAAATTTTGTATAGTAATTTTTTACTATCCGCGGATGCGGATGCGGTTGCGGATATCCAAATGCGGATATCCGGATATCTGCAGTTGCGGATGCGGATATCCGGTCCACCTCTAATATATATATATATATATATATATATATATATATATATATATTATATATATATATATATATATATATATATATATATATATATATATATATATATATATATATATATATATATATATTTTTTATTTTTTTATTTTTTTTTTTTTTTTTTTTTTACCTTCTCACCCCCTGACCACCCCCTGTTGAGGCGGCCACACTTCGCTAATGAAGCCTCCCGCCGCAGTCGGTCTCGTCCAGAGATCTTTCAAAGAAGTGATGCCCCAGAAGATTTTGGGGCGACAGTTGGAGGGACAGTCTAAAAGAAAGTGTTTTACGGTCTCCGGGGCCCTTTTGCATCTGGTACAAGTGGAAGATGTTGCCTGGTTTAAATTGAAATTGTGTTTGTAATGTTGTAAGTTTGGGTGGTGCCCGCATCTCAATCTTGCTAGTGAGATTTGTAAGTGTCTTGGGAGGTTGTTGGAGTCGGTGTTTATTTCGGGAGGGGATTCGTTAAGGATGCTGTTTGGAGGTCTGTTGATCATATATGAATGTGTTAGTTGAGTGTGTATATGTTTGGTTGTTGTGGTTTCGGCTCAACTGGTAAAGCTGTACCACCTCAGATATAAGAGCAGTACTCCATAAAAGAGCGGATGAGACCTTTGCATAGTTTTAGTAACTTTGAAGAAAAAAAAAAATAACATTTACGGTTTTAATTTGACTCACTCTCGTATGTAATGAGAACTACAAAATTTTTTCAAGGTTGTCAGAAAAATCCATCTGCTTTGTCTTAGCAAATAGAAGACCGCTCCTGACGGTGCTAAACATCAAAATCTCCAAAAATAACTATTTTAGAAGAAGGGGGAAAAAGAGAACATATTAAGTTTTCTAGTTTAGATTATATAAAAATTTAGGATGGTTAATATCGTTACGAAATAAATAAACAGAACATACTAATTCAATTATAAAGTCATATTTTAAATAAATTTTAAAAATCTCAAGAACAGACAACGTCGTTGCTTACAAAGATAAAATATCCCACTTTGACTGTAAACTACCAAAACGAGATAGGGATAGTATGAGACAACAGAGTGGGATTTGTGTATGAGAGTTTCAGTTAGGAATAAGAGATGTGATTTAGGTTAAAAAGGGTGATGTTCAACAAAAAGAAAATTTGAATGAAGATAGGGAAAGTTACAGATATTTATTGAGAGAGAAGTCTTTAGGTAACAGATCGGTAAATCAATAGTTTCTAACCCCATCGTTGTGTCAAACAACTTCCAAGTTAGGATAGGGATAGAAATGTAAAAGGGGCTATTTTTGGGAGCAGCCCTTTTTAAAGTGTCTCCGAAGTTACACCAGTAGTCGGCGTTTTAAGTTGTTAAAAGAGTGCGTGATTGTGCAAATATAACGTATATGGTGTGAGAAGAAGAAAATAGTGCCTACTGGACAAGCCTATAGACATTCAAGCGTATAGTCGAAAGTCCGCTGTATTACCTAATATGGAAACTGTATTGTAGAGGAATGTCTCAACCCAATCTAACACTTGTATATCTAAATTAAAATCACGAAATTTGAAGATGAATGCAAAGAGAAGTATTTCTACCAGAGCATGTCAATAAATCCGTGGCGATTTGACACATAATCGGAGGCCGCCAACTTCTAAAGTATGATAAGAGAAAGAGGAGGAAGTGCACTATAGACTATTTTTGAGAGTCATCATCATAATTTCTCCAATGTTACAAGAGTGATCGAAATTTTATTAGGTTCTTAAAATAATGTATGATTATGTAAATAGAATATGTGGTATAAAAAGGAGAACGGAGTTCCAACTCGAACGTATTTTTTTTTTTTTTTACTTTAATCGGCTAATTGGGGGTCATTGCGTCACTTCTATGCTAGCTATTCTTGTAATGAATCCTATTTTGACACTAATGATGGTTCGGGATCTGCAGATATAGTGGGAGCCGTGATCGCGGATGGGATGAAGAGGTTCATTCCTTTTTCGACTAAATCCTTTTCTCTCCAAAATCTATGGTTTGATGGCGCTTGCTCTCGTGTTGTTCAGGAAAAGACAGTGCGTGCCGGGTGCGGAAGAACTCTTTTTCTCCTATCACTAATTTTCATTATGCTCAGAGTCGTTGAAGGGATATTATTCGACGGGTCAAGCGTACTTTCACGAAAAGGAAGTCCGCTGACCTTCCTGGCTT
>SEYY01020054.1:5000-12500 GCA_009176605.1 Armadillidium nasatum
TATATATATATATATATATATATAATATATATATATATATATATATATATATATATATATATATATATATATATATATATATATATATATATATATATATATATATATATATATATATATATATATATATATATATATAATATATATATATATATATATATATATATATATATATATATATATATATATATATATATATATATATATCAATTATTTAACAAACGAAAAAGATGAATTAGTTTTAACGTAAAGGTTTTTATTTTTAGACAATACATCTTCAGTTCAGAAAATAGAATGAAAAAATTTGGCAAAATTAATTTGACAAACTTTTTTCCCTCTAACAAATGAAAATACGTAAAGCTAAAAAATTGACAAAATTAGTAATAAATGTAAAAGAAATGCTAACAAAAAAAGAAAAGACAAATAAATGAGGAAAAAAATTGAAAAGACAAAAAAAATAAAATAAAGTAAAGTAAAAAAAACAAAAGAAAGAAATAGGATTAATTAAGCAATTAGAAATGCTAATGAAGAATTACGTGAATATATATATATATATATATATATATATATATATATATATATATATATATATATATATATATATATATAATATATATATATATATATATATATATATATATATATTATATATATATATATATATATATATATATATATATATATATATATATATATATATATATATATATATATATATATATATATATATATATATATATATATATATATATATATATAATATATATATATATATATATATATATATATATATATATATATATATATATATATATATATATATATATATATATATATATATATATATATATATATATATATATATATATATATATATATATATATATATATATATATACCATATGTCAATATGAAATAATGAAAACAATGAATATATCTAGTCTTTTGAATAATTAAATATGAAGCTCGATATTCATTGTTTTTATAAACGAATTTTTTTATCGAATTACATTTATTATCTTTCCTTTTTGAATTCGTGATATTTACTGAGCTTTTATTTAACAATGAAGAAACAATATATAAAAGTAGAGAACGAATGTGCCTAGAACTAATTAATCTAGTATCAAGGTATATGGATTATATTCTCGATTTCTGAGTTTGATAAATATTTTTTGTTATTTAAGAGCAAAAATATTCTTAATAATAAATTTACTGTCATTTTTTACACTGCAAATTATGTTAAAGTTTGTAAGGGCTATAAAAATACAAATACAATAAAAAAATTTTAGATTATAATTAATATAATTATTATTATTATTATTATTATTATTATTATTATTATTATTATTATTATTATTATTATTATTATTAGCATTATTTTTTTTATTATTATTATTATTATTATTATTATTATTATTATTATTATTATTATTATTATTATTATTATTATTATTATTATAATTATTATTCAATTTATGTTTATGATTTTAAAATTAATATTATTTTTTTTTTCATTATTATTATAATTATATTATTATTATTATTATTATTATTATATTATTATTATTATTATTATTATTATTATTATTATTATTATTATTATTATATATTATTATTATTATTATTATTATTATATTATTATTATTATTATTGTTATTATTATTATTATTAAAATTATTGTTATTATTATTATTATTATTATTATTATTATCATTATTATTATTATTTTTATTTCCCTTGCTTCAACTATTATTCTTAAATATAAAATACCTTAAATGCCAAAATTCTATTTTAATCTCCTTTATGTGATTCACTAATTAATAAAAGAATAAAAAAAATCTTTTTAGAATTAATCCTATTCTCATTTAAATCCCAAAAGATTATTTCATTTTCATATCAAAATTGCATTTGAATTTCTGAGCAATAGATTATTCTTTATGACCTCATATTATTGTTTTAATCTTTTTCTTTTTTTTTTTCCTTTTTAACCTTTTATTTTTCAATTGTTAAAAATTTGTTTTAATTTTAAATTTTTAGCATTATTTAATAAGTAGATAATTTAAATGAAAATAAAATCAATGTAATGTAAATTATTACAACAATATAATATAACATAACGAGGTAATCCTTTTAAATTAATGTATTTTTATTGCAATATAATTTTAATGTTTTTTAATGCAGCGTATATGATGTACTAAAATTTAATGATTTGTATGAATTTTCTTTAATTAAATGTATGTTTTGGACTGAACTGTACATGTGTATATTGAAATGTATTAGAGAATAATGTAGTGCAATGTTTATTTATTTTAATCTGTATCTTAATTAAATACAATGAATTTAGAAGCTTTTTTTAGAAAGAGAAATAATGTGATCTTTCCAAGAAAGATATCGAGAAAAAAACACCGAGAATATTGAAAACAGATGAAGGTTTGAGTTTAGTGTTTCGAAAAAGATGTTTTAGTTGTTTGGAAGATTGTGTCGAGTAGAAAGATGGAGGAATTGAGTTTTTGAGATATTGAAAACGACCATGTTTCCTCTGCCCCAATCTGAAATACAAGAAAGATCAGAGGTCAGTTGCTTCAAGGCCATCCTTCTTGAATCTATTAACTGCTGTTGGGAGGTACGTCTTTCAAATTGAAAGGAGTGGATAGGAGACGAAGTAATAGATGGAAGGTCATTGATGAAAATTAGAAAAAGAGTTGGAGAGAAGACAGATTCTTGAGGAACACCACTATTAATATATTTAAAGGAAGAACGGTGGCCGTCTATAACAGCTGCTATAGAAAGACCTGAAAGGAAATTAGAGATTAGGTCACAGAGAGAAGGATAGATTCCGATAAAGAGAAATTTTCAAATCAAAGCTTTGTGCCAGACTCTATCAAAGACTATCGATATGTCTAGCGCCACAGCGAAAGACTCACCGAAACCCCGAAGAGCGGAGGACCAAGAGTCAGAAAGTAGGGAAAGAAGGTCACCATTAGAACGTTCTTTACGAAAACCATACTGGCGATCAGAGATAAGATTAAAAAAATTTAAATGTTTCCAAATACTCCTGTTAATGACAGTTTCAAAAACTTTAGAAAGAACGGAGGTTAAAGAAATATAGCGATAGTTAGAAGGTTGAGAAGGGTCCCCATTCTTCAGCACATGCTGAATGTGTACACATTTCCAGCAAGAAGAAACGGTGGAAATGGAAGGACAGAGACTAAATAGTTTACCAAAGCAGGGTGCAAGCTCGGAAGCACAAGTTTTGAGAGCCGCAGGAGGAATGCCATCAGGACCATACGTCTTCTTAATGTTAAGCTCAGAGAGAGCAGAAATGACATCATTAGAAGAAATTACAATGTTAGGCATAAATGAGTTGGAGGAGGTTGAAGAAGGAGGAATAGCTCCGGAATCGTCTAAGATAGAGTTAGGGGCAAATTTTTGGGCGAAGAGTTCAGCTTTAGTAGTAGGTAAAATGGAAGTTTTATGCCATCAGAATAAACTAGATGAGAGAAAGTTGAAGAAGTAAAATTGAGAGTTAACATTTTTTGCAAAATGTCAGAAAGAACGAGAGGAAGAGGAACCAGAAAGATTATTGCATTTGGGGAGGAGAAAAGAGTTTTTGACATCTCGAAGTTTAGATTTTGCATGATTCCAATATGAAATCTAAGTTAATGAGTTTCGGGAGTTTGAAGACATCGGTAATCTCTGAAGGTAGCAACACTGCGGCGGATAGCACAAGAGCAAGTAGCTGTTAAATCAAGGTTTTTTAGGTTTAGTAGAAGAGAAAGAAAATGGAATGTACGCCTCCATGCCAGAGAAAATCACTTTGGTTATGAGCTCAGCACACTCCAAGGGAACACTAACATGAAAACAGTAATCATTCCATGGGAAATCAGTGAAGTACAACCTCAAATCAGACCAGTTAGCAGCACCAAAGGGCCAGAAACGTCTCCTCGCAAATGGCGGGGTCAGTTCTTGCGGAACGGAGAGAATGTACGGAGAGAAGATGATGATCGGATGAACAGAGAGGAGGAAAGAGTTTAATAGTGTTCAAGTATGTTGCATTCATATATTATATATATAATATATATATATATATATATATATATATATATATATATATATATATATATATATATATATATATATTTTTTTTTTTTTTTTTTTATTTCTCCTCTGGTGGGCAAAGGCCAGAGGCCTACCATTGTTCCACCAGAGTTGGGAGGAAAGTCGGAAACATGGTCAATTTACAGGCCGACATATATATATATATAATATATATATATATATATATATATATATATATATATATATATATATATATATATATATATATATATTTTTTTTTTTTTATATCACCTCTAGTGGGCAAAGGCCAGAGGCCTACCAAAATTCCACCAGAGTTGGGGGAAAAGACGGAAGACTGGTCAAACTAAAGGCCGACATGTCCCGATACACGACGTTTGAAGGTGTGTATCATATATAATATATATATATATATATATATATATATATATATATATATATATATATATATATATATATATATATATATATATATATATATATATATATATATATATATATATATATATATATATATATATATATATATATATATATATATATATATATATATATATATATATATATATATATATATATATATATGTATATATATATATATATATATATATATATATATATATATATATATATATATATATATATATATATATATATATATATATATATATATATATATATATATATATATATATATATATATATATATATATATATATATATATATATATATATATATATATATATATATATATATATATATATATATATATATATATATATATATATATATATATATATATATATATATATATATATATATATATATATATATATATATATATATATATATATATATATATATATATATATATATATATATATATATATATATATATATATATATATATATATATATATATATATATATATATATATATATATATATATATATATATATATATTATATATATATATATATATATATATATATATATATATATATATATATATATATATATATATATATATATATATATATATATATATATATATATATATATATATATATATATATATATATATATATATATATATATATATATATATATATATATATATATATATATATATATATATATATATATATATATATATATATATATATATATATATATATATATATATATATATATATATATATATATATATATATATATATATATATATATATATATATATATATATATATATATATATATATATATATATATGCAAAGACTATTATTTATTATATAATTTCTATTAGTTAATTAATTTAAAATCATGAACTTTTAATGCTTAATTTATGTGCAGAATTTTTATTGTAAGTTTTTCTTTCCTTTTTTTTATTTTTTTTTTTTATTTTTATTTTTTTTGCTGAATTTTTATTTTTTTATTTTTTATTTTTTATTTTTATTTTATTTTTTTTTTTTTGCTGAATTTTTTTTTTTCCTTTTTAATGTTTTAATTTAATTTAAAAATTTTTTTTGAAGTTTTACATTGCTAATTAGAATTATTTTTTGGTGTTTTATTAAAAAAGGAATATTTTTTCTCCTTTCTTTTATGGTTAATAAAATTGTTTGTCTGTTTGAACAAATACTTATTTTTTTGTATTATTTTTATGTTCTTTTTTTAATTTTATTACATTTTAATTGGATCCCTGAAATCGGAGCCAGAAACGGAGCTGAAGCCGGAGCTTGAGTCGGAGCTGGAGTCGAAGCCGGAGCCGGAGCATGAGTCAGAGCTTGAGTCGCAGTCGGAGCCAGAGCTGAAGTTGGAGCTGAAATCGGAGCAGAAACGGAGCTGAAGCCGGAGCTTGAGTCGGAGTCGGAGCCAGAGCCGGAGTATGAGTCGGAGCTTGAGACGGAGTCGGAGTCGGAGCCAGAGCTGGAGCCGGAGCTGAAGTCGGAGCTGAAGTCGGAACTGAAATCGGAGTCAGAGCCAAAGCTGGAGTCGAAGCCGGAGCCGGAGCATGAGTCGGAGCTTTAGATGGAGTCGGAGTCGGAGTCGGAGCTGGAGCCGGAGCATGAGTCAGAGCTTGGAGGCTGGAGCTGGAGCTGGAGCTGGAGTCGGAGCTGAAATCAGAGACGGAGTCGGAGCCGGAGTCGGAGCTGGAGTGGAAGATGGATCCGGAGCTGAAACGACTAACTGAGAAAAAAAAAATTTTTTTTGCAAAATAAAATATTTTCCATATTTGCAAAGGGAAATGAAAATAAATATATGAAGACTTTGAAAATAGTACTTCTTAATTTTAAATGATGATTCAAATATATATATGAAGATTCTGAAGATAGAACTTCTTAATTTTAAAATGATGATTCAAATATATTTTTTAAAATGATGATTCAAATTTATGAAGACTAAAGATAGAACTTCTTAATTTTAAAATGAAAATAAATATATGAAGACTTTGAACATAGTACTTCTTAATTTTAAAATGATGATTCAAATATATGAAGACTTTGAACATAGTACTTGTTAATTTTAAATGATGATTCAAATATATTAAGATTCTGAAGATAAAATTTCGTAATTTTAAAATGATGATTCAAATATATGAAGACTCTGAAGATAGAACTTCTTAATTTTAAAATGATGATTCAAATATATGAAGATTTTGAAGATAGAACTTCGTAATTTCAAAATGATGATTCAAATATATAGATGAAGATTCTGAAGATAGAATTTCGTAATATTAAAATGATGATTCAAATATATGTGAAGATTTTGAAGATAAAACTTCTTAATTTTAAAATGATGATTCAAAGATATGAAGACTCTGAAGATAGATCTTCATAATTTTAAAATGATGATTCAAATATATTAAGACTCTGAAGATAGATAGAACTTCGTAATTTTAAAAATGAAGATTCTAAAACAGAGTAATTTAAACAAAAGAGCTGCACAAGGTTATTTTAGATAATTTCCGAAGTTAAAGAAGGAAAATTTTACGAATACTGATCATCTTTATTTAGTGAATGATGACGTATAATGTACTGTCGTGAACAAAAGTTCGTTCCTATTAAGCTGGAAATAAATATTTATATAAAATGGAGATCATCTCAGGTTCAGTCAATCACAGTTCAATTAAGCCCCGCTCAATGTTTTTATTTTCTTTTTATTCAAAATAGAGCTTTTATGAAATGATCTCCATTTTATATAAATATTTATTTCCAGCTTAATAGAAACGAACTTTTGTTCACGACTGTACCTGTCTTTGCTTTTTATCAGTCAGAAAGACAACCAGAAGTCGAGTTAACCCTTGCACTAAGTTTATTCTGCCGGTGTTTAGTTAAGGTTTCCTAATTAAAGGTGTTCCGTGATAAAATGTGAATCACGAGAAGTGTTCTTTAGCAATTTCTTTTATTAGGTGCCCTGGAT
>SEYY01020055.1:0-7500 GCA_009176605.1 Armadillidium nasatum
GCTCAATATTGGTAAAGTCTCCCGTGTCTTTTTCCACCAAAGTAATGGGTCTTCGCTTCTTTGAAGTGTTGGTAGAGTTAAATATTGATCCAGTTCCTTTGCGCATCTACGAGTAACAGATTTACTCCTCTTGAGTTTGGGTTGCACATCTGTTGTACTTGCAACGTCTAAGTCTGAATTTATTTTCATAGGCTTATTTGACTCAAAATCATCTAACAGTTTTGAAAGGGAAACAGTTTTAGGTACACTTTCATAAGTTTCATTATCTTGATCATCATTAGAAGAGCTGTCTCCTGTTTGACTATCAATAGAATTTATCTCAGATTGATGTTCTACAATATCATAACCCAATTTCTTAATAGTGTCTTCTTTAATGTCATCCTTTTGAAATTTCAATTTAAATCTGGGATCGAGAAAAGTAGCCAAGCACAGAAATTTTTCATTTATGTATGATGCAAATCTTTTTTCAGTTGATGCACTGAATTCTTCAACAGTTGAAATAATTCCACTAAATTCACCAGTATGTTTGGTAGCTTTTAATAGAAATAATCTGAGAGCTAATATTGTAGGGATTATCATTGATATAGTTGATGTTCTGTTACTTGATTCTTTGCTGATGTCTTCAAATGGACTTAATAACTGGACAACTTTTTCAACAATTGTCCATTGGTAACTTGATAAAGTTGGAATGTCATTGTCAACAGCATACATTATAAGAGCTTTTAGCTGTTCTAAATTTATTTTCAACATATTATATGTTGAATTCCAGCGAGTAGACACATCTTGAATCAGTTTATGTTTGTCCAATTTAAGCTGCTCCTGGATTTCGGTTAATTTGCTAATCGCTAATGAAGAATGATTAAAGTGTGATACTATTTTTCTGCTATTTGCAATTATATTGCTCACAGCCTTTTGCGAAAAATATTGAATTCATTTACTGAAAGTTGCAATGTGCGTATGAAACATGATAGTGACTGTACACCACACTTCCTCATACCACCAACCATATTTGCGGCGGAAACTCGTAGTACAAGAAAAATTTTGTTGGAGATCTTATACTCATTCAGAACAATGTGTAGTTGTTCACTTATTAATTCAGCTGTATGTGAACCAGGAAAGGAACAACTCTAAGCACAGCTCTACATTGTTCAAACTCATCTGAAAGCCAATGGCCTGTCACACTCAGAAATGGAGCATTATTTGTTGAAGCTGTCCAAATGTCTGTGGTCAAAGAAAGACTGCTAATTTCATCGAGCGATATCTGAATTTTTGCTTTTACTTTCAAAAATATATCCGGATTATTTTGTCTGTGAAATATTTTCTTGATGGAATTCTGTAATTAGGACAGAGTTTTGCAATAAGCCTTTGGAATCCAATGTCAGATGTTAAAGAATATGGTTGAATATCAACAGCTATCATGTTTCCTATCAAATAATGTGTATCTCTTGGGACTTGTGATCGTTAATATTCCAAATTTTACTCTTTACTAAAACTGATTGTATAGTTGGTTGAACTTTTTTTGGAGGCTCATAGTTGCTGCAACTTGCTTCTGAAGTACTTGGCTGTGACCAATCATATTGCCTTTTCAGCTTTTGCTTCATCTGATTGAATTTCTTAATGTGGTTCAACATATTTGTCATTGTAGAACTCTTTTCAGATTTGCCACCTCTTGATATGGTGGCTTTACATAATTTTAAAATACATTTACTGTTTATCCTTAGGATGAACATCAAAATACTTCCAACAATAACTGGTTGACATACTGCTTTCGTTATAAAGTGTAATTAATATTTTATTATTTATCTCTTTAATCAAGATTCTAGAATCTAGAGTTATTTTTAAAATTCAAAATTTTTATTTTTTTATATATCTGAAAAGTAAGCAATAAAAATGATTTACATTAATAATGGAAACATGCATAGTTATTAGTAATAAATGATAATGTTGATAACTGCTTTTTCTCAGTATTAATTTAAATTACTAGGTGTAATTGATGAAAGGCCGATTAATCGGTACTTGGCTTATCGGTGCACCCTAATATATATATATATATATATATATATATATATATATATATATATATATATATATATATATATATATATATATATATATATATATATATATATATATATATATATATATATATATATATATATATATATATGATCGCATTGACAATTTTCTTTTTAATTTTTGTTGACACTTTTGCATCAAACGGTGAAAGTGCAATTAATTCTTCTGAAAGATACCGAAGGTGTTTTAAAAGTTTATTTAAAGCAACATTTCTTACCTGTGCATCTATTTTCTCATACAGATTTAAGGTATGTAATAGATCAATATTATTCCAAGGAGCAGCCGCATGGTTGGATGGATTAATCCACATTTTTGCATAAAGCTTCACTGCAAATATACAAATCCTCTGAAGACCAGTCTCTTCTGTCTTTGTTAAATGAAGTTGGTTCTGAAACATCCAAGCTTTCAAGGAATATATAACCTTACTTATCCATCTAGCCATATGATTGGTATAGGAGCATGGAATCGAATACCAACAGGATGTACGCCATCAAGAAAAAAAATAATTAACTCAATTAGTTCACGGTAATCCTCCCCCAAGTCCTCTCTTCCATGGAGCACTTTCTTTGCCCATTCTATAATATATTTAATATTAACTAATGTTTTTGCCAGAGTAGCGCTCTGTAGTTCAGTGATGAAGATATTTTGATCAATATTTTCCCAAATAGCTTGAAACCTCTTGAATAGGAGAAATTCAGGACCAGAAGAAACACAAGAACCTCTGAAAACACGCTTTGAAGAATGAGCTTCAAGATATGATGCCGGCATGGATGATATAGTAAATCTTTTTGCATCTTATCTTCAATTAATATGCATGCTCCATAGTGGCGGGCAGTATTTGAAGCCGTAGTGTCAAAAGACATTCCGATGACTTTATCAGTAACATTCCATTTTTCAATTGCTTTAACTACAGCATTAGCGGTATTGACTTCAGTTCCACTTTCTAATTTTGGCACATCCAATTGTGTTGTGTTCTTTTCTGATTTCAGAATCGGAAGTCTATCAACAAGTTCTTTTGATGTTAGATCCTTTTTTAACTTCCCATCTCAGTGAATGGGGTCTATGATTTGAATTCTTTCTTTAAATGTATTAATTACTATGTGTTTCCTTTGTGCCATTCGTTGACGACGAATAGAAGACTGATTTATATTTCTTTTGCTTACAATCATGGCCTAAAGAAAAGGTAGTTTGAGTTAGAACATATGTGGCGGTCCGATCAGACATCTTCATTCCATCCAAAGATGCAGATAAGAAAGGTGTGAAGTTGGTGCTGACTTTTTTCACTTTCTTACACTTAGGAGAATTTGCAACACCAACAACAGCTCATTCAATATATTTATCCTCATCATTTGATTCAAGTTAATTTATTTAATGCAGAATCTTCTTCTCTGGCTCGCCGACTTTGTTCTGCATGTCGTTCTTGTCTGTCATGACTTCTAACTTCTTGTCGTATTATATCTCTGTCTACAGTGCTCATTCTTCTTCTTCCCTCTTCACGTTGGGCAATCAAGAAGGCTTTATCTTCTGCAATTTTTATTTTATTTAATTTAATTTTATTTTGTAATTGGTTTTTAAATGTATTCTCACGAGATATTTGACTGGATGAATGACGAGTCCTTCCTTCCTTTAATTAATTAGTATTTTAGTATTAATTTATTAATTATTATTCTTTGTAAAGTTTTCAATTTTTGTTATGATGTTATCTTTCCTCATCGTTGGAATTTTGGTCAAGACCTCGGTACCATTTCAGTTGTTTGAGTTGTGACATGTTTAAACCAGGCAACTATAGTAAAATATTTTCATTCATAATCATATATTTCTATTTTGAATGGTCGAAAATGTGCAAAAGTTCATATTACGTTTCATTATTATAAAATTTTGTGATTCATTTGCAAGATGATCCTATTGACAACTCAAAAAAATTTTGCCTGCATTTTTTTTTCTTCAAATACAATAAATCGATGAGGTAGGAGTAAAGTAATTAAAACTTTTGATTTTAAGGACCACCAATATATATATATATATATATATATATATATATATATATATATATATATATATATATATATATATATATATATATATATATATATATATATTATATATATATATATATATATATATATATATATATATATATATATATATATATATATATATATATATATATATATATATATATATATATATATATATATATATAAGAGTGACGAATCTTCATCAGTTATTATTTTAGTTGACTATTAATTTTCACATTTTTAATCCTTTTTTTTCAGTTCTTAGTTGATTCCTTAATTAACTAAATCGAAAGAGAAGAAAATGTCGAAAAGATCCTTTCAATTGAGGCAGAACTTTGTAGGAAGCTCAGAAAGTTGGAGCAAAAATTTAAAAAACTCTGGTGTTGAATTCCTGTCGTTTGATGTCCGATTCTCCATGACAACCACTTTTATATTTTATATTTCCTCCTTGTTTAAGTTGAGTATTTGATTGTTAAGCATGTTTTCAAAAATCTTTTATTCTGAATGCATTAATTAAAACCTGCTGAATAATCATGATGAAAATAGAAATCCACTTTTCTCACAACTCTTCCTGTGCTGCATGTAATAATCTTAATTATTTCAAAACTTATATTATACTTTACAAGTACTTTCCACATTTATAACTTTAGTCCATTCATGCCCTAATTTTCTTGCGAATCACAGAGTGTTGTTGTTGAAACAAGCAACAACTCTTAGTTTATCAAACTTTAAATTAGGATACGAGTTGAAGTATAAACAAAAAAATTATATGCAATTGCAACTAAAGCTGTAAACAAAACTTTTTTTTGAAAAAACCACTGGACCCGGGTTTTTTTCGGGTTTTATTTAGAAAAAAACCACGGGCGCAGTGGGCTTTTACAATTTTTTTTTTTTTGGCCAATCCTGAAATGTGTACAGAGGCGTGTCACGTCGCACGAGCTCTTCTCAGTGGAAGAGATATACGACGGGAGAGCTCAAAAGAGCAGTTTCCGTTGTAATAGCGATAGTATAGAGAGAGTAATGCAACAAAGTAAAAGAGACTGGAGAGAGTTAGTGAGTGCAGAAGAGTTGAGGCGAAAAGCCCTAGACTCTGCTTTCTCAAGTAGAGCTGTGTGTGTGAGGCGTACTCCATACAGGGGCGAACAAAACCCTTATATAGAGCAAGCAATTGGAGGTGACGTGAAGAAATTACGAAGGTTCCTTAGAACACCCAACCTCTTAGAAACTTGTTTAAAAAGAGAAGTTATGTGGTTTTTCCAAGAAAGATTACGGGAAAAAGAAACTCCGAAAATAATAAGTACAAATGAAGTTTTATGTTTTCTAAGGAGATATCATAGTTGTGTGGAAGATTGTATCTAGTAGAAAGATGGAGGAATTGAGTTTTGGAGACGTTGAAAAGAACAATGCTTTCTCTGCCCTAATTTAAAATACGAGAAAGATCAGAGGTTTGTTCCTTAAGGGCAACCCTCCTTGCGTCTATTAACTGCAGTTGGGAGGGACATCTTTCAAACTGAAAGGAGTAATAAAGGGTGGATTCATTAGTATAGGAATTGATAGGTGATGAGTAATAGGGAGGTGGTCATTAATTAAAAGTAGAAAAATTGTTGGGATGGGACAGAACCCAGAGGAACACCATTATAAATAGATTTAAAGAATGAAATGTGTCCGTATGCAACAGCTTATATAGAACGACGGGAAAGGAAATCAGAGAGAAAGATGGATACCGAAAGAGAAGCTTAGAAATCAAATCTTTGTGCCAGACTCTATCGAAGGTTTTTGATCTGTTCAGCGCGACAGCAAAAGATTCACCGAAATGCCGAAGAGCAAAGGACCAAAAGTCAGAAAGAAGGAATAGAAGATCACCAGTAGAGCGTTTCTTTCAAAAGCCATACTGGCGATCGGAGATAAGATTAGAAGAATTGAGATGTTTCCAAATCTTTCTGTTAAGGATAGATTCGAAAACTTTAGAAAGAACTGTACGATAGTTGAATGGTTGAGAGGTTTCCCATAGTACCGTATAGGCTGAATAAGAGCACGTTTCCAGAACGAAGGAAAGATTGAAGTAGCGAGACAGACGAAATAGTTTGCCAAGGCAGGGGGCAAGCTTGGAAGCAAGTTTTGAGAAATATATATATATATATATATATATATATATATATATATATATATATATATATATATATATATATATATATATATATATATATATATATATATATATATATATATATATATATATATATATATTTTTTTTTTTTTTTTTTTTTTTTTTTTTTTTTTTTTAAATATTTTTTTTTTACTGTGAAATGTTAAATTTTTTTATTATCTGAAATTGATATTTAAATATAATAATTTTATAACTAAAATATTTTCTAACAGCATTTGAATTTTTTTCTACATCATCATCATCATCATCATCATCATCATTATTATTATTATTATTATTATTATTATTATTATTATTATTATTATTTTGGTTTTTATTTTGAAGAGACTGTAATTAGAAAGTTTTAATATAACTATTGTAATTATGAATGCAATGACAAGTCCAATTTAAAAAGTCGTCTCTTAATTCACAACAATTTTAAATTATTTAAATGTTCTCAGTGGAACTTGGAAGGCAATCGTAAAGGACTCTTAAAAATACATTTGCTTAATCATGGAAATGTTAAGCTATTTAAATGTTGTGAGTGTGACTATGAATGCATTCAAAACCATCATTTGAAAGTACATATGATGGTTAAACACATGAATATAAGATTATTTAAATGTTGTGAATGTGACTATGAATACAATCGAAAACATCATTTGAAAGTACATATGATGGCTAAACACATGAATATAAGATTATTTAAATGTTGTGAGTGTTCCTATGGAAGTAATGAAAAAGGAAACTTTAAAAAACATATTCTTAGGCATCGAGATACAAAGTTATTGAAATGTTGTGATTGCAATTATGGATGTAATGAGAAGAGGTATTTAAAATTACACATGTTGAAGCATCGAGATATGAAATTAACGAAATAAAGGGACGAGGACATGTTGTTTGTTTAGGAAGGAATCATAAAAAGAATTATGATAATAATGTAATAAATAAGATTTATAAAAAGAAAATAACAAATTAGAAGAAATTGAATATATATATTGGTATAGGTAACGGTACTACCAAGACTGAGATCCCCTAATTGCAACATCATTGAAGTAAACAGATCATATCATCTAACAAGTAGGGCAGTGTCAGACGCAGTAGGAATAAAATTATCCAAGAACAGGAAAGACCAGCCAAAAGTAAGAAGAGGAAAGACCAGCCGAATGTAAGAACAACAAAATGCCACCATGAAAATTCGGATTATAAAAACAAATAAGAAACGTAAGAAGTGAGGTTGAGTTAATGTTTAAGAGAGAA
>SEYY01020055.1:12500-39314 GCA_009176605.1 Armadillidium nasatum
CTTTTTTGCAAATCCTTTTGTGCATTTAATTGTCTTCTTAATTTCATTTTGGCAAAACTGTCACTTTACTTTGTTGGTGCTTTCAACATTTGAAACTTCAATCCATTCATACCCTAATTTTCTTCAACATCCCAAAGTATTGTTGTAACAAGAAGTAACTCTTAATTTATCAAACTTTAATTATTGTGTAAATTCAATGTAAAGGAAAAAATTATATGCAATTACAATTAAAACTAAATAAAAAAAATAAAGCAAGAGTTTTAGGTGAAAAAAAAAAAAAAACCAATGCCCAGCGGGTTTTCTTTATGCCAACCGACCTGAGTCTAGTAGATGGGCACGTTTGGCGAGAACAAATTTAATTACTTACTTAAAACTTCTTTGTCCTTTCTTTGTTCTCTGTGATTGACCTTTTGTAGGAAAGTCAATAAAATGTTTTAATTCTTCAAAAAAACTTACTCTAAAACATATTTTTATGAATTGTTTTATTTCTGAAAATCAGAACAAAATTACAGTAAATTTGTTTGAATAATTCATCCACATTTAATTTATAAAATATTGTTTCAATCTTTCCTGAATCTTTACATACCAAGTTAATAAAAATAATTTTATGAAAGATAAAAAATATTTTAATAGAAAAACTTTCAAAAACATTAAAGGAAATAAATATTAAATAAATGAAATGAAACAAAATTGTCTTAAATTTCTTTTTAAAAGCAATTTTCATTTTTTTCAACATACAAATTTTTACACCGAGGTTTCAAATACAATTGAAAAATGCTTTCCCCTTCTTCACTTATTGGTCTTTCATCAAGAAATGGGTCATCTTTTTCTTGTATCCTTATAACCAGTTCTTCATTGATTTTTAGCTTTTCTTTCTCGGTTTCATGGCAAGTTTTATTATTTTTTTCCTTTTTTTTTCAAGGCTAAATCAGTTGCAATTTGTTCACTCCAAGACATTCAGGGTTTGGGCATCCTTCCTCTTACATTGAAAAGATCTCCACTTCCTTGTACATCTCAGAGAATCCCCCACCAACAATAAAGTCAACATTTTCTGGGGGAGTATGTTGTATGTGTAAACAAGTGTCTTTTTAAGTTTTCTTTTTACATTCATAGGAACAGTCAGAACATTTAAATAATTTTACATTTGTGTGTGTAAGCGTGTGTCTTTCAAGGCTTCCTTTATGATTACATTCATGGGAGCAGTAAGAACATTTAAGTAGTTTTACATGTGTGTGTGTGTAAGCATGTGTAATTTTAAGTTTCCTTTAAGATTACTTTCTTAGGAGCAGTCAGAACATTTAAATTATTTTACGTTTGTGTGTGTAAGAATGTGTGTTTTTAAATTTGCTTTGAGATTACATTCATGGGAGCAGTGAAAACATTTAACAGTGGTAAAACTCTGCGGTCGTGTATTGGGACGAGTCATTTCTCAAACTGCTTCCCAATCAATTCTTTGCAAGGACGCAAATCGCTTTGCCCATTTCCCCGACGAGGGCTTCTGAGATCTTTCGCTTTTCGTAGTATCGTCTTGTCGTTCACACGCTGTATAAGCATTACGTCTTGCGTCATTCATTGAAGTTCCATTGAATTGAAAGCTTTGGCTAACTTAGCCCAATCTTCTTGCGTCCATGAGTAAGCATGTGTCTTTTCACTCTTTCTTTATGATTACATTCATAGGAACAATCAGATCATTTAAATAATTTTACGTTTGCGTGTGCAAAGCATGTGTATTTTTAAGCTTTCTTTATGATTACATTCAAATGAGCAGTAAGAACATTTATACAACTTTATATTACAGTGAGTCAGCAAATTATCTTTTAATCTTGATTTCAAGTTGCATTGATAACTGTAATGAGCGCACTTAAACTTTCTTTTGTTGTGTGTTTTTAAATAAGTCTTCAACTCATCTTTGCTTTTAAAACTAAAATTACAAATCTGCAACTCAGGTTTTCCACATGATACTTTTTAATGCTTTGTTGATGCACAACTGCTCTCTGAGGATTGATTCTTGAAGTACTTTTCACTTCGATTTCCTTTTCTTCTTCAGCAGCATTAATGATAAAACTCTGAGAAAAACAAATGAAAAAGATTATAATAAGAATGTTGACAAAATTCAAATACTTTTCTTAAAGTCGTTTCTATTCGTTCACTTTTTACTAAATTTTTAATTTTTCTAAAAATTAAGAAGAAAAATGGTTTTCTATTCTTAACTTTAATTAAGCGTGAAAACTTAAACAATTTGAGCGCGAAAATGACACTTTTTTGATTTTGTCACTAAATATTTAAATGTCAACTAAACTGAACCCAATTTTTTGAAGCTGCCATTTTTGTTTTGCCAGACTTTTAAATGGAGTTTTATATTAATTTCATATTAATTTTTACATTAATTTTTAAAAATGTTGAAATTCAATTTAATTTTCAAAATTATTTATAAATTTTATTTGTTTTACTAGAATTTAAATAGAATGTTCGTACGCAGGTACATCAGTATAATTAAGACTATTAGAAAAAACTTTCTTCAGTATTAACATAATAACAGTTTTAATAATAAGCTTTTATTACTATTATTATTTTTTGACTGCTTCTATTTCTCTTACAACAGAATATGAATAATCCTGTATCAGTTAAATACTTTGAAAACACAACTGCCATATTAAATAAGAATCAGCTAGCTTAAAAATCTATATTTTGGCATATTTTCGGAAAACCCGTTCTATCGAGCAAATCATAAGATGCTATAAAACTGGTCTTAAAAAGTCATTTATTCAAGTTTTAAAGATATTCGTGGACGAATAGAATAGAAACGTGATTTTTTTAAAGAAAGATATTTGAGATCTTCAAGAAGTCTAATACTCCGGAGATCCAAGAAAGAGAGAAGAGTGGGTCCTATCAGGAGAGAAAGGGGAACAGTTTACTCATGGGGAAGAATAACGTACAGGATTAGGTCAAGATCCTAATCGGGGTTCCGGGGATGAGCGGTTGGAACTAGATTAGAGAGACAAGGATGATGAAGGCCGAAGAAAGGAAAAAGTTAGTATTCCAGAGGTAGGAAGGTTGAAAGTCGTCATACATGCGATAATGTCTCTCTGACAATCCTTGTCAACTCCCGGCGATCAAGCTCGAGGAGAGTGCATTATTCCACGATCTGAAATTCGAGTTTATATGCAGAGCAATGGATGGAAGAGGCAGAAGGACCCCTTTTCAATTCGGAAAAAAAGGTGGGAGGGTCACAAGGGGTTACATGATCACCTCTGAAAAAGAAGAAAATTGGATGAAGAGATGGGTAATATTTCTGAGAGTGACCGAATCTCTGGCATCGGAAACGCCTTCTCAGACGTGGGATATTTGGGTGGACATCGGAAATGGTATAGCCAACCTTCGCCTTAGGAGGAACTGGAGTACTGAGCGTAAGGAGCAGTCTGGCATCGACTTCGTAGGGGTTGTTTTAGTTGTCCAGAGAAAATCTATAAACAATAGTGACAGTCATATATTTTCGGTGCAGTGATGTAAGATGGCGTTAGTTTCATCGGAAAGATGGTGCCCTTGGAGGTATTTCTTATAGGTGGAAAGGACAAGAATGGTAAGAAGAAACGTTCTAGTTTTGTACTTTCACCCCTGAAAGCAGCACGAAGGAGGAGGAAGCAATTCATCATAGGAGTCACCTCCTGGTTTGGAGGGTCGAGGACATTTCTAAAGCCATGTTTACAGTAGTTTGAGATGACTAAAGGCAGTCAATTGAACCTAAATCGGAGAGCTCAAATAAAAATAGAGGGAATAAAACGTCACTCGGGACGCTCGTGGATGGGTCAAAGAACCAAGGTGAGATTGGTTGGTTTACGGCCACAAGTCAAGCTTTGAATTTCCAATAGGATGCAAATATTTGACGCCTTTCTAGGGTAGTAAATTCTGTACCTACATTCATTATATCAGTTGTGTAAACAAACGGAATGTGGGACTAAGGGATCTCCACATCAGTAAGGTTATGGAGCTCCTGCAAATTCCTGACCAACAGATGACGAGGAAAGGGCCTAAGGAACGTCCCACGAGAGATTGTTTTCGCCCTTATTTAAACGGTACTTTTCAAGTTAGACGCAACTATAAGAAAAAATCTTCTGTCGTCAACACCGCAATAGACATGAGCAAATATGACCAAAAAAAATATATATAATGAATGTAAAGTTACATATATTCTAGTAGCAAAGTCGCTGAAACCACGGCCACCCAGTATCCATACCTCAGAAACTTTCCCTTTTCGAAACCATATCCTTTCAGGTTTACCGTGGGTGTAGCTTCGGATGAGCCCCTCGGAACTTCGTGCTCGGAGCCCTTCCTTGCATCACATGGAATTTTACTAAAAGCTCGAAATTTTACAAGCAAGTGCAGGACAGCCACCATGGTGGTTAGCCAAGGTTCGGGTCCTCTACAATCGACAACCTGGTCAAAGGGTAAGAATGACCAGTTTTACACTTGCACCCTCACCCACAAAAGAGGGAAGTTGAGGTAGACACAAGACCGGTGCAGGAAAAGATGCTTAAGAACCAGGACAGAAAAAGACTCCAAGAACCGATAGTAGTAAATACATACCACAGAATGTGGGGGGAATTAAGAGGAAAGTTGGAATGTAAAAGGAAGGAAAAAAAGTAAGAGTGAAATGAATAATTATTATAGCACAAAAACATCAAGAAACCATGAGAATGAAAATAAGAAGAGTAACAACACTAATAATAATAATGATAATAATAATAATAATAACATATGGGAAGGAATGAAAAAATAAAAACAAAGAGGATGGAAGGTAGCACTTCGCAGACACTGAAGTTTCTGGACCTCCTCTCTACTACAAAGAGACTACCTTCATGAAGGGGATCATAATAATTAGGGATAGAGCGATACCAAAAATTTAACTGATACCAGTAATTGTAAACCATCCGATACCGAGTACTGATACGAATCATACAATACCTCATGAATTTACTGATACCGAGTACCAAAAACTATTTTTTTTACCGAATTCATGAAGGTTGAAACATGGTTGAAAATATTCAATAATCATATACAAAGTTTTTTTTTTTTTTTTTTTTTTTTTTTTTTTGCTATCCATAATACCTAGTTATTTTGAAGTCACATTGCTAAACAAAAAACTATTGAAATATGAAACTTTATATATTATATATATATATATATATATATATATATATATATATATATATATATATATATATATATATATATATATATATATATATATATATATATATATATATATATATATATATATATATATATATATATATATATATATATATATATATATATATATATATATAATTCGCGCTCAACCAAACATTCTTCTACACGAGAAGGCTCTCCTTTCACACATAAATAAACACTATTACAGACAACTCATCCTTTTTGAAAAATTATACTAATTTAAGATGGCATCTACAACAGTAGCCTCGGAGAAGCCTAAAGGGGAGGCTTCCAATAATAGCCCCTCATCTAACTCTTCCTGCATCATCACTTGGGAGTGTGTGGCCTCAAGTGATGGGGTTGGTTCTACTAACATTTCGCAGTCAGATTGTCCGGATGTACGATCTTCTTCTATCTTTTTTTTTTAATTAATTAATTTCTAAAACATCAGCAGTCTTCAATCCAATTTCCACTTTGTTGAACATCATCACTCTTCTTCTAAACCTCAACCTCTTCATCAAGATCGAAACTCAGGTGCTTGAACATTCTGATAAGTTTTTACTGTTTTTATCCTCAATTTTCAGCCAAAGGCTCTTATTCTGCAAATGTGTGCCACGATTCCGTTTGCCCTCAAGTTTCTAATTTGGAGTCTTCTGAATTTTCCACATTGTAGCTTAAGCTCTCTTGCCATTCTACAATTAAATTCATTTTTCTGTTTATTTATCTCCTAATTCTATTAAAGATCCTAAATTATTTGAATATTTAAAATCCAAAATAGGGCACAGTCTCTTTTCTTTTCCTTTCTCAGAAATCCCCAAATTATGTGATTTCACTGTCTACCATAATCAATGGCTTTGTCAGCATAATACTAACAAAGCATACGGTCTTGATGGTATTACTTTTGTGGTTCTAAAAGCTTGTGCTTTTGAACTTACACCCTGACTGGGTAAACTATTTCGTCTGTCTTTCTTCTTCAAACATTCCCTTCTTCTGTGCCAATAAAATTGGAAACCCCTCCCCCCAACCCTCTGGACAACTACCGTCCCATTTCTTCAACCTCCATTCTTTCTCAGGTTTTCAAATCTATAATTATGAGAAAGATTTGGAAATATCTCAAATCCTCTAATCTTAGCTTTGATAGCCAGTATGGCTTTTGCAAAAAAAAAACAAAAAAAAAAAAAAAACGACAACAACAACAACGCCCTACTAGTGATCTTTCCGCTCTTCGGTATTTCGATTATAGAATATGAGGAAAAGCTTTTATTAGTGTTGCAAAAAGCTCTGATTTCTGACTTATCTCTTTCAGAATCTATCCTCTCTGATTCCCTTTCCAGTCGTTCTATAGCAGCTGTTGTAGAGGGCTATAGTTCATCCTTTAAATCTATAAATAATAGTGTTTCTCAGGGATCTGTTCGATCCATAACTCTCTTCCTACTTTTCATTAATGGCCTTTTCTCTATTTCATAACCTATCCACTCCTAAGTTAAAGACTCTACCCTTCATTACTCCTCTCAACGACAGTTAATTAGTGGTAGAATGGTGGCCTTGGAGCAAATAAACCTCTGATCTTTCTTGTATTTCAAATTGGGGCAGAAAAAACATAGTCGTTTTCAATGCCTCAAAAAATCAGTTCCTCTATTTCTATACTCAACACAATGACATCTTTTTACCCATTGAATTGTTGTCATACTATGTCTATAGTAATAAAATTTAAAATGTTATTTAAACTTCAGTTACTGATACTGATACAAAAATGTTATATACCGAAACCTGATACCAAAATATTTGCCGATACTAGCCGAAACCGATACTTAGATTCCAGCCCTAATAAGAATAATGATAATAATACCATAATAAATAATAATAATTTTTCATAAGTTTGTAAAATATTTTACCTTTTATTCCTTGTAACTGAACTTCTTGAGAAGCAACAAAGGAAATTTTGACGTCGAAACTTGTGCAAAATATTCCTCTTCGTCTGATTCGAAATGTGCTTTTAAACCCTTTTCATTTACTTTATTTACCAACGAAGAAACATTTTTCAAACTCGTAAATTTTTATAATAGAAATTGGATTAATATTAATAATAATAAAGAAAAGTAAAGCATCCTGTTCTCTTAACCCTCTGTTTTCAAGGTGAGTAAAAAATAACACAAATATAATAATAATAATAATAATAATAATAATAATAATAAAATGACAGAGATGACTTAACAAACCCTTACATGATGAACATCAAACTTTTTCATGGGAGAATTTTCTGATGGATGTTATGACCTTATTTTTTGAGGTTCTCTTCATTAAAGACAAATTCCAAATCGGATTCTTTTGGCTCTGACTTTATAAAAGAGGAATTTTCATCTAATTCTTTCTTTATACTTTCTGCAAAAGGGATCATTGATTCAATGTGAGGAAAGATCTGAAATAAAATGGAAACAATATAAGAAACTTTATGGATATATATTTAAAAAAAAAAAAAAAAACTAAGCCAAATAGCTCAAAGAACAACAAGAAAAAAAAAATCAAAATTTGAAAAAAAGGGTTGATTAAGAATTAAAGATATCACGAAAATAATAATAATAATAATTTCTGCTAGTACAAAAGCAAATAAAAACATTAATGAAACTAAAAAAATATAGATATTTTACTTCAAATTTCTTAAATACTTCAAAACATTTTTATTCCTATTTTACTTCATAAAAATCTTTGTTCAAACAACAACAAAAACTTTTCCATACAAAACTTCAAATCAAAATGGTTTCTGAAGTGACATCAAAGAAGCTGCCAGATCTGTTCACGTTGCCAGATTTTTTTCTTCTGTGTAATTACTCAAGCTGTATAATATTATACACATAATTGTATGTATGAGTCAGATGAACCATTGCATAAAGCACTCTTCTTGCATATAAATATAAAAACTATCACAAACATATAATGGTGATATATTTGGCTTTTAATTACGTATTATTTCATAATGTAATTTACCCCCTTTCAGGGTCGAAAATTTCATAATTCATTTTTTTAACAACAAAATTTCAAAAAATTTGAAATTTAGCGTAAAAAATGATTTAAAAAATAATAATAATAATGTCATCAAATTGGGAGGAGAGACAAGGCTCTCAATTTGAACTTTTCAAACTTTCTATCATCCTTAATGTTATATTTCTTGTTATCTATTACGTCATTCTACATTTATCTCATTTTCTTCATTATCATTTTTTAATAGTAACATTAGATGGCCACTGTTAATCCTTTAAATCAAGAAGTGAAGTCAAATTTAAAAAATATTTACATGAGCATTTATCTATCTTTAAGTCTTGGGAAGTGTCATACATTCCTTTACAGTTAAATTCCTTATTTTATCTGATAAGAATTTTCTAAAAAAATTTAAAAAATAACACTTAAACTAACTTGGATTCTATTTGGTAGTGTCAGCTGTTCCATTTTACTTTGTGAGATTGTACCATTAATCATTCTTATTTTTTATCTATGTTGAAGAATTGATGATATCACTTATTATTAATCCAATCAATCTGAAAATTATTCTATGCAACCAAAAACAACTGATGATTGTAGTAACTGCTCGCAGATTAGTCATGTTTTTCAAATCTAAACAGTAAAAACATTGCTCTTTTCAATGCCTCAAAAACTCAATTACTTTATCTGCCTTCAACAATTTTCCTCACAACAATAACATCTTTACAAACACAAGGGAAACCTTCCTACATAATCAATTACTTGGAATTTCACTTTCTAGAAAGGATCATATTGTTTCTCATCCAAAATAAACTTTTAAGAGGTTAGGTATCTCTGAGGTTCATTTACAACTTCTTCATCCTACCACATGTCCCATTCATCTTTACATGGAGTATATAATATATATATATATATATATATATATATATATATATATATATATATATATATATATATATATATATATATATATATATATATATATATATATATATATATATATATATATATATATATATACCTGATAATCTTGAGAAAAATCATTTTCTGGGACCAATTCTTTCCATTTTTATTTCAATTTCAGATTTGACATCCATTTTCTTTTATTTTAATTGAAATTTCTTTAAATAATTAATATTCTGTGAAAAAAATTTAATAATATTAAAGACATTTTAAAATATATTTTGACATTTAATACTTTATCTTTTCATTTAATAGGAATGCCATTCTTATGGGTAATTATCCTTTCCTAAATGTCAATATAATTTTATTGTATATTTAAATTAAATATAAAAATGAGAAAAAAATTCATGAAATAAATAGAGAAGTGATGTAACAGGATCCACTTAAGCCACATGTCTCGCCTTTTCACAAAGCTCCAGTATAGATAGGATCAACAGTTTACTTGTCAAGACACCTGATTTAAGTAGTAATGGTTCAATATTGTTCTGTAAAGGTATTTATTTCATATTTTTAATTATTAATAGAATTAAATGTATTTTAACTTTCACTAAACTTTAAACTTAATAATTATAAATACTATTTTGGATTTGTGAATTATTTCTAAGATTGGAATCAGCTGTAAGTGTGCTCATTCTGATTCTTGGACTAATTTGCTTTTTGTCTCATTCTAAGCATTGGTTTATTCTAAAGTGTGGAACTGGGTCATGATTTTGGAATTAAATATGGTTAGAATTGTATTTAAACTTAAGATTTATTGTGAGTCCTACGAATTTCCTGAAGATTTTAAAGTTTGAAAATAGGTGTTTGAAATATAAAGATTAATTCATTGAATTTTCTATCACAAAAATAATGATATTCATGAAAGTAAACAACTGAGGCCTGTCAGTGATACTATATTATGGCAGCCTTACATCAGTTCTTGAGAACTGTACGTTGTGGTCAAATTTCCAAAGAAAGTTTTTTATTAATAATATAGTTATTCAACGTTTATTATAGGTAAATTTCACTGAATTTTTAATTTCCTATCAAATAATATCCAGGGGATTATAAGAGTTACCTATCAAGGCATCTCTTTTCACCATGTTATAGTGATATGATTTGCAAATTTTAAAATTTTTTATTAATAGGTGTTCAATATTAAATGGTAAATTTTGTTGTTTTATTACTTTAAAACAATATTCTGAGGACAACGAGAACTAAATATTGAGGACTGTCATTTACACCACATTTTATTTGTCTTAGTTCGACCACTGATAATTATGTAAAGGTGTTGACTTTCTTGCCAAAGATCAAGTTTTGGAATAACAGCTATTATCATACATGGATACCACCATTTTTAAATTTTGATTGACTGCTGTTTTGATGTAGGGATATATAAATATGAAACATATACTGATATTAAAACCAATATTTGATATTATATACCTACAGTGAAAATTTTGGTAAAGATTAAGTAGAATTCTGGTCTTTCAGTATATCTAAAATTGGTTCTGTATGTTGATAACTAAATAAGTGTTATATTATATATAAGGTAATATAACTATACCTAAATTGACTTAACATAACCAGACCTAACCTAAAATAACCTATATAAGGTAACTAATTACTAAACTATTTTTATTCCAAACATTCATTATTTTTAAGTAGTATTACTATCGATATATAATATCTAAAGACCTTAAATCTACTTAAAAAGCAAAAAATCAATATTTTGTGAAAAGGTAAATTCCCTCAACACTCACAAGATCAGGGATACTGGAAGAACCTCCTCAAGATAATTACTTTTCCAATATGTATACAACCATACTTATCAAATTCAATATTGAAATTGATACTATATATATATATATATATATATATATATATATTATATATATATATATATATATATATATATATATATATATATATATATATATATATATATATATATATATATAACCGACCTGGGCCCCCGGCCAACCCCGGCCATTTTTCTGACCCCGGCTAAAAATCAGGGAAAACCGGGGTTGCCGGGCCGGGTTAAAATGGCAAATTATACAAAATTTTTTTTTTTTTTTTTTAATTTTCAGCCGATTCTGCTGAAACTTTCAGTGTATATAGATTTTTTTACCGGTAAGAAAAGTCCATTTCTAGCGTTTTCCGAGTCTATTACGGTTAAAAGTTTTTTTTTTTTTTTTTTGTGGAAATTTTACCCTTTTTCAATAGAATGGCGGTGCAAAACCACTTTTTAGAATGAGCTGAAAGTTGGACTATTTATTCAAAATTATATGGGCTACAAAAGCTCTAATAAACTTTTGTTCCCAGAGTTATAGAAAAAATGTTATAAGCCAAAAACTGACCAACTATAGAAAAAAAAATTTTTGAACTAAAAAAATCATCCTTTTCAGACAAAATCTTTTTTTTAAAAATTCAACTATAACATTTCCTATTTTTGGTGTGTATAGAGGAGGGGTGGGGCTACAAATTCCTCTATGTACTTTATTCGATGACATTCGTTGGTTTTGAGATATAGCCTTCAAAAAGGTCAATTTTTGGCCAAATTTGAAAAAATTCCCAAAGTTTGAGAGGCTATATCTCGCTTCAAACAAAGGGCATTTAAAAATGCACTAAATAAAAATTGTTGCCCTGTTCCTCTTCTAAACAATATTCACAAATAAAAAAAAATAGTAGGTAGCGTTTTTTTTTTAAATAATTTTTTCCTCCAGAAGGGTACGATTTTTTTTCAAGTGCTTATAAATTTTTTCTAGACGTGATATCAAAAATCTATTCCCACCAATGCAAGAAATTGGGGCAAAGGTATTCAGTTAAATTTTCAGCTCATGTTGACCAGTGGTTTGACCCAGTTATTCATTTTTTTCAACTTTGGGTCCAAATAAGTTTCAAACCGTTATAGACTCAAAAAAAATGCTCGAAATCAACTCAGAACTTCGTGAAAAAATTCACATACTTTGAAAATTTCAGCTCAATCAGTCAAATAATAAAAAAAAAGTTTCAAACAAAATATAAGAAAATTAAGATTTTTTCTTTTCTGTTTCTTTTGACCGCTCCTTTTTCTGCTAGTGAATGTTCATCTTTGTGTTTTGATTTTAGATACTCCAAAAAGATTTGGTTGAAATTTTTTTCACTTGTAGTACCCGGAGGTTCTCTGACTGCAGATGTTACATTTAGCTATTTCGAGCCTATCCTGAAACATTGTAAAGTATTCAAATACTGCAGAAGCTGATCTTTTTGCCATATTGACTGAAAATATAAACAAAATAATAATTTTTAAATAATGCAGCTAAATGATACAAGTTTGATACATAGCAATAAAATAACAATGATATGTATAAATACAGGTTAAATTGATAATTTTATATCTTACATTTTTTTAAACTTTACCTTTGGGTCTTACCTAGGTAAACGTGTTAAATCACTATTATGAATTAGAATAATTTTTTTTTTTAATTTTTGTACTTTTTTTAAACTTTAAATATACAAAACTGTAATTTTCTGATTTTTTTTTAGAGAAAATGCATATAATCATTAATTTAAGTGAATGTTGCCTATTCTACTCCTTCCTTACAATTAAATAAACCTTATATCTAATTTTCTTAACCTAAAATTTCAGTGCTTTTGACCTCTTTACAAATTTTTGGAAACCCCGGCCATAACCCCGGCCCCGGCCAAATTCCAGCCCCGGTCGGTCCCTATATATATATATATATATATATATATATATATATATATATATATATATATATATATATATATATATATATATATATATATATATATATATATATATATATATATATATATATATAAAATAGAGACGATTAGAATCCACAAGGGCCTATCAAGAATGTCTCATTCCCCCAAAAATTACAAAAACTGCCATTCCCTATGAATTCCTCATCACATATCCAATTTTTCCCATGCAAAAAAAAATCAAGTCAACCATGCTATTTCCCATGCAACATGCAGTTTTCCAAGCCATAAATAAATGGGTCATCTAAATTCTAAACTAACATGCAAAATATAACAAGGGATTATCAAAAATATTCATTAAAATATGTTGCCTTAAAAGCAGAGTCAATCATACTATTCCTTTATCATCCACTTCTTAAAAGCTAAAAGAGTTACTATCAATAATACCTTGTGGTAAGCCATTCCAGAAATTAATTACTCTGCTGCTGAAAAAATACTCTCACATCTAGATGTGAGAAATATAAAGAGAAATTCATTGGCCCTTTATTTATTTTATGAAGCCTGGTATGTGCATTAGGATCTACTAAAAAGAACTTACTCATCTATATAATCAATTGATGAAAACATTACAGTTTATTATTCCTAGCATTCTGCTAACTCTATTTCTAGCTTTTAAACACTGTTCTGACACTATCAAGCTACCACTGATAGTCACACCAAAATCTTTTTCTTTATCTATGGACTACAGTCATTTCCATACATTTCATATCTGAAATTCTTATTAGAATAGCCTACATGAACCACCTTAAGTTTTTTATTAATGAAATTTATTTGCCACTTTTCAGTCCAACCAAGAAGTCTATTTAAATCACATTGAACTGTTATACATCCCTCAATATTTTTAACAGGACAGGCCAGCAGTGTCAGCAAACTCGGAAACTAAACATTTTTATTCCCTTATCCAAATCATTAATATAGATTAAGAATAGAAGAGGGCCAGCACAGAACCTTGAGGAGCCCTACTCTTTTACCAGCTTCCATGATAATTTATCGCCATTTAATGTCTCCTGTCCTTCAACCACTCCTGTATCTAGTTTTGAACAACCATTCCTAAACCGTATTAAAGGTTTGTTGAAATTAAGATATACTATATCAACTGCTCCCCTTTGCTGATGTAATCAGTAATATACTCCATAAATTCCTAAATATTTGTCCAACATAATTTACCTTTCCCAAAATGATATTGAGAGTCTTGCCAAATCTTATTGTCAACTAAATAATTTTCTATTCAACATTATTTAGGTTAATATGCAGTTTGCATCCCTTACCTGGCATTTAGTTACTTAAAATATAAACTGGAAATGTAATGTATATTGAAGAAAAACTATTTAAATGTGGGAAAAATTGAATTCCATAAATTTAAAAATGGTTAAAGTACTAAACATCCTGCTATAAAATGATATAAATAGGTTGACTAAACTGAATGTACCTACACCTTATTATAGACAGAGAACAATCATAAATAAATATTTATATTAACATATTGATATTTTGTAAGAGAAAATATTATTGTTTGATATCTGAAATACTTAAATACATTTTAGCATCTTTTTATTTATTTACTTTTTTTTAATTAGGTTTGGCCTATTTGCTGGCCATTAGCAACATTTACCATTCAAGTCATGGTAAGGTTAAGTCAAACTTGTTTGTTAGAATAATAAAAAATATATTCTTACATTAGTTTCAATATAGGCTACTATTATCTTTAAGTACACTTTCATTGGACCCTTGTGATTTTAAATACCCCAAAAGTTCTTAATGAAATTTAGCATATATGTAGAACTTTCAACGCTAAATCCAAAAAATATAAATTTTTTTAATTGAGAAATCTGTATAACATATATAAAATTTGATAAGTATGAAAATATTGGAAAATAGCAAACACATTGAATAAAAAAGTTTCAGAAATTTATTTGAAAAAAAAATATATATATATATATACGTAATTTCATGAAATTTAAAAAGTAAGAATATATATTAAAACTAGCAACATCTTTTAGAATGGTTTTAAATAAATTACAATTGGCAATTTTTTTGTGATGCATGAACTCATATATATACAAGTCAAGCATTTCTCTCTTTGTTCTGCCCTGTTTTTGGACTTGAATTAAGAACTGATGAAGCACAAATCTGTAAAATGTATCAAAGTAAAATAAACTTTTGAACTCATAGTATAAAGCAAACATAACGCAATGTAACCTAAAATGATCTAACCTAACCCTAATTTAGCCCACCCTAATATAATCTTAATATAACCTAACCAAGCCTAACCTAAATATAACCTAATCTATTCAACTTTAATAGAAAGAGTATTGTAAATTTTTAGCTTTATGGAATATATATTTTTTCCCTTTCTTAAATAAATTTACTAAATTTTTATTCAATGTGTATTGCAATTTACCTCTATTTTCCTATCTATTTATTAATTTTTATATATGTTACACAAATTTCTCAACAAAAAAAATTTATATTTTTGGATTCAGCATTAACAGTTCTACTAACATACTTAATTTCATAAAAAACTTTTGGTGTCCTTAAAATAATAAAGGATCCTTTTTTTTACCAAATTTGATTTTTCCTCACATTTAAATAGTTTTTCTTCATTATGCATTACATTTCCAGTTTATATTTTGAACAACAACTAAATTCCAAGAGACATAAACTGTATTTTAACCATTGTTGTTTTGGTAAATGTATAGTTCCCAGTAGTAAATTTTTCTCAAATATCGAAACTGAAAAATAAATTTTTTTTTTGTTATTTGAGTCGCGGAAATCAATTTTGCAAACTAAAAACATCTCCCCAAAAATCAAAATTAATTAAGTAATAATTACCACGACTTAGCAACACAACATACTACTGGCATGGCTTCATATAAATAATGATATGGTACAGAGTCTACCACTCCTAAGCCGACCGTCACACTTTTGGTTTCAAATTTGGATAATGCAATTTTAGATGCTATTCTTGATATAATGAATCCATCTCGTGCGTCGTTCCCACATACTCCAGCTGATGCTTCAGCAACTAATTTGACGCTACCTTCTATTACTTGTGAATGGCACAGAAATGTTAAAATTATAAAAACTGTTTATATGCTTTCACTAATTTATCTAGTGTATATACTTTATATATATATTTTAAATTCTCCTTGATAGGAGTTTGTAGAGTTGGTGGTTTGTTTTTTGTATCGATGTAGAACATTTTTTCTAAAATAAACAAACTCCCGGCTGAATCATCATCACTCTTTTTCGAATCATCATTAAGTCTAGACGTCATTAAAATGTAAGAGTTTTTGCTTGTTCTTTACAAGTCCTCAGAATTTGAAGGTAAAAGGTATGAGTTATATTTTACTTTCAAATCTTTCTTACTATTATACTATTGCCTTCTACTCAAATATATAACTGCATAACGTTCTTAATTATATGGAATTCGTATATGATGGAACTACAAAAGCAACAAAACCTTTTGAAAAAGTTCATAGTAAGTCTCCTTTTATTATTTAATTGTAACACTAATTACGACCCTTCTCTTTCAGGTCTTATAATAAAAGCTCAAACCCTGAGTTTTTATAAAATATCAATTTCAGTAGGAAAGTCCAAAATCAGCGTCTTGAGTTCATTATCTGAAATAAATACTGTAAAGTAAGTGTAAGTGAATGTCAGTCAATTATAACTATATATTCATCTGCTTTGGAACTTAACATAGGAGTCTTAAATTCATGAACATTTTGTGATAAGCCAAAAACTGACAACTATCGAAAAAAGATCCACCTTTTAATACAAAAAAAAAAAAAAAATTACTACTATAGCATTTCTTATTTTTGGTGAGTGTATAGAGGCAGATGGGACTACAAATTCCTTTATATTATTCGATGCGATTCATTGGTTTCGTGAGATAGCCTTCTAAAAGGTACATTTTTTACTAAATTTCAAAAATTCCCAAAGCTTGAGACAATATCTCGCTTCAAACAAATAGCATTTAATAATAATGCACTAAGTAAAAAAAAAAAAAAAAAAAAAAAAAAAAAAAAAAAAAAAAAGTATTTTTTTTTTAAATAATTTTTTTCTCCAGAAGGGTACGATTTTTGCAAAAAAAATTTTCAAGTGCTTATAACTTTTTTTTATAGATGTGATATCAAAAATCTGTTCCCACCAATGCAAGAAATTGGGGCTAAGATTATTCAGTTAAATTTTCAGCTCATGTGAACCAATGGTTTGACTCGGCTATTCATTTATATACCTATATGTAATGATAACGCAAACTTTGGGTCCAAATAACTTTCAAACTGTTAAAGACTCAGAAAAATGCTCGAAATCAACTCAGAACTTTGGGAAAAATGCATAGATCCTAAAAATTTCAGCTCAATTAGTCAAAAAATAAATTTTTTAAACAAAATATAATAAAATTTTTTTTTTTTTTTTTTGCTTTTTCAATATTTTCTCTTTCATTTTCTGTTTCTTTTGACCGCACCTTTCTGCTAGTGAATATTCATATTGTGTTTTGATTTAAGATGCCCCATAAAGATTTGATTGAAAATTTTTTACTTGTGGCACCTGGAGGTCCTCTTCTAATTTTCTGACTGTAGATGTTAATTTTAGCTATTTCAAGCCTATCCTGAAACTTTGTAAAGTACTTTCATACTGCTGAGCTGATCTTTTAACCATTTTAACTGAAAGTGTAAATAAAATAATAATTTTGAAATAATGTAGCTACATGATACAAGTTTGATACATAGTAATAAAATAATAATGACGTTTAAATGCAGGTTACATTGATAATTTTATATCTTATATTTTTTCAAACTTTAACTTAGGGTCTTACTTAGGTAAATCTGTTGAATCACTATTATGAATCAGAATTTTTTTTTTTTTTAATTTTTGTACTTTTTAGTTTTTATTATGCAAAATCTGTAATTTTCTGAATTTTTTTTATAGAAAATGCATATAATTCTTAATTTAAATAAATGTTGGCTATTCTACTCCTTCCTTATTATTAAATAAACCAATTAAATTTATATATAATTTTCTTAACCTAAAATTTCAGTACTTTGACCTCCTTACAAATTTTAGTCAACTCTGGTCCTGGCAAAATTGCAAAGCCAGTCGGTCCCTATATATATCTATATCTATATCCTCTCCCAGGAAGGGTTTTCACCCTGTCAGTGAAACCAGCATCTTTCCACATCTGATTGAAGAAGTTCTCCCAGAGCCCTCCAAAAGATCAAGTTCTTCGGCTCGCCGGTCCCCATGCCGGTCCATGAGTCCTATCCAGACTCTTCAGGTAGGGTTTTCACCCTTTCAGTAGGACCAGCATCGTTCTCAAACCAACCTCCAAACACTCTCTCTCAGGTGTCTTCAAAAGATTGCGCTTCTCCGAGCAATGGTTCCCAATGCTGGTTCTTGAGTAGTTACAAGCCGTTGACAGAGAAATCACAAGGCCGGATGGCTAGTTCTGTCGTCCTTGCATTTAGTTCTCTTCACATGATCCGATCCTGTCGTCGATTTTCATATATATATATATATATATATATATATATATATATATATATATATATATATATATATATATATATATATATATATATATATATATATATATATATATATATATATATATATATACATATATATATGGTTTAAGTTAAGAAGTTGTCTGACTTTGTATATCGATAATTTGAAATTTCATTCTATTGGTTAGGCCTGTATCACACAGCAACTTCAATCATTCAGGTTATCAGTCAAACTAAGTACGTTAGAAAACTAAATAATAATAGTAGTAGTAATAATAATATTAATAGGTATAAATGAAAAGAAAGCTAAATAATAATACGTCAAAAAATTTGCATTGATATATTGATATTTCCATATTGCGAAGGTCAGACTTCTTAATCTTTACCTATATGTATATATATATATATATATATATATATATATATATATATATATATATATATATATATATATATATATATATATATATATATATATATATATATATATAATATATATATATATATATATATATATATATATATATATATATATATATATATATATATATATATATATATATATATATATATATATATATATATATATATATATATATATATATATATATATATATATATATATAATACATTGCAAAAAGGAATATTTTTTTTTAGGTGGGAGTAAAAAAAATATTATAATGGCAATCCATTAACATGAAAGCACTGACAACATTAAAGGACTTCGTCATTGTGCGCTATTGAAAGATCTTTTGACATCATACTGAAAAAAATAATTTTTAATAGTTTAAAAAAAATTTATTTTTTTATATCACAAAATCATGTCATTCGTCAATTAGCCATAAAAAAAAAATCAGATCAATTCGTTTTCGTAGTTAGGCTGACTAGGAAAAAAAATTCGGGCCCACGTCGCTAAAGTATTAAACATGAAAACATGAACACTGATATAAGTATAAAAAAGTATTAAAATCAGAAATGTGTACTATGTTATGCTTGAAAATGAACGCTAGCGTAACACTCACGATTATAAATAAATAAATCAGCTGGAGTATATCAGAATTGAGTGCACAATAACATGCAAAGAGATGTGGTAGCATGATTACAAATGGTGAAGCTGATGTACCATCGCAACAAATCACAAGAGTTTGGAATTCACGCTTCAGCTGGAGTACCGTAAAGCAACCAAATTGAACGGTATCATACTTAATTTGTGACACTTTATGAAGAAGCTCTTATATTCTGAATTAAGAGAACCTTGAGCTCGTAGGAAGTGAGTACTTGTACTTGGAGTACTTGGAGAGTTTTAATGGTCGTCATACATCAAGGTCTATTGACTATAGCTTCAATCTTCTATCGGCTTCAACCATGCAGACATGAAGGAAAAAGTCTTTTTGAAACTGGTCTCACAGACGGAAAACAAAGGACTCCTCAAGGAGATGACGAATTCAAGAAAGAAAAGACCAGAAAAGGAAACAAAAGAGAAATTAAAGTAGCCACAGGGACACAAATTGCATGAAACAAAGCAAAAACAACATACCAGAAATTAGTCACAGGCTCATAAAAGGCTTAAAACAAAGTAAATCGAAACATACCAGAAAAGAATAGGACTATGGGTCATAATGATCCTGAAATGAGGTGATCAATGCAAAGATATCACCACATACAGAAAACAAAGCTGCACTGAAAGACTTATGTAACGAATAGGATTCAAAGAATTTTTGTCCAATACGAATAATTTGATTTAGACAGGAAACGCCAAACTCCGAAGAACTAAAGTCATTTTCCTTATGCTGGGGGACGGTGATGTTTCGACCTCTGGAGTGGTTCATTCTGGGCTGTGAAAGACTGTTTGGAAGTACCATCCAACTCATTCCTATGAGCACTATCACGGAAATACTTGGAAGTAGGACGACCCTTAGGGTTACCCTGAGAAAAGTAATTAGGAAGACCGTTGGACAAATTACTCGTGACACTCAACATATCCTCACCATCAGAGATCTCCAAGTCATCATCATTTAAGTCCGCAAGAACATCTGCAAAAGTCTGTTTAGAGGAACCAGGCTTGGGAGGGTCACGGTTTACTCTGCCCGGAAGAGGCTGGGTGGGCACAAGCCGTGGAGGGTGAGGAGTCTGGTCTCCCCTGGGGTTCAATTTTCTGAGTTCCAAAGTGAGAGGAGCCCTTGCCCCCTCAATCTCCCCTGCATGCTCTTTGGATATCTGCAAAGCTCTCTGGTAAACTGGGCACTGGCTATACCGGATGACATGACACCCACCACAGAAGTAACAAAAAGGATCATTAAGACAACCATCAGCCTTGTGAAATTTACTACACCTAGTACACCGTTCCTTGACTTTACAGGAGAGTTGGCCATGACCAAAACGCCAGCAGTTGAAACACCATTTGACAGTCAGAACCCAAGGCGACACTGGATAAACAGAGTGACTAATCGCAATTCGGTGAGGAAGGGCACCATAGAATTTTACTTTGACCAAGGAGGTAGGAACCTTTGTAGCACTGCCATCAGCATTCTCCTTGTGAGACGTCACTCGAAGAACATCTAAAACAACTGCACTACTATCACCGAGAACCCGAATATCTTCCTTTATAGCACTGATATCCTCCTCCACATCGATAGGGCCTACCTTATCATAATGAGTTTGCAAGGGATCATCTTGATCCGAATTTGGAACCCAACAACGAACATCGTGAGGGCCCAGTTTCTTGATAGCAGATAAGGAAACTTCAAGTTTACTCAAGTCCAGAAGCTCAAATTTGCAACCAACCCCACGACCCAATGAGTACACCGAATCCTCAATAATATATTTACTAAAAGGGGAATCATTTAGGAATGCGTTAAGCGTGCGAGGCCTAGTAAATATGGCCTTATTCTCCAGAGATTTGACAACAATCACAATGTTCTTCCCACCAGCCGTGGAGCCGGAAGGAAGGCTTAATTCAGACGATACCTTAGAAGAACCCATAGTCGTGGGAGCGTCAACATGGCCCCTGGGCCTAATTACCGAACGCTCCTCATCATCGAGAAGAGAAGATCTCTTACGCTTACCTACTTCATTCCATGAATCAGTGTCCATAGCCGCATGGACCTCACATTCAACGGGAATATGGCCGTGCAGGCCATCCGCTGCAGCAAAACTCATCTGCCGAAACAGAGGAGAAAAAAAACGTACCGAAACAGAAAGCAGGGAAAAAAAAGAAGAAGCGTCTTTCCACAATTAGAACCAGCTATCTACTCGGAGGAAGTGAGTCTTCAAATATGGAGACACATAAGAAACTATCTTTAAATAATGGTATGGTACAGTGTCTACCAATCCAACGCCGACCGTCACAAAATGTGCGGACGACTACAAGGTTAATTGGATGTATTGACTTTTGGTTTCAAATTTGGGTAATGCAATTCTAGATGCTATTCTTGATATAATGAATCCATCTCATGCATCGTTGCCACATGCTGTGGCTGATGCTTCAGGAACTAATTGACGCTCCTCTATACTGCTTGTGAAGGGTGCGGAAATCTTAAAATATCAATTTCAACAGGAATTTGTAGTAGTTAACCACCTGGAATGACTTATTTTTCCTGGATTCTTTTGTGACAAGTTAATGAAATATTACCGTTTGAAAATTTGAAGAGATATCGCTAATCTGTACTAAGTTCATCAAGGGCAACATCAAACAAAGTTATTTCTTTATTTTCAAAGATTATTACAGGCATCTTTTCGCAAGATTCTAACTTTTTTCAATTTCTCAACAGTATCCCTTTCAGTCTAGTAGTTTTTATGTCCAAATGTTGCAGTAGATGATGTAATGGTAGTTTATTTGTATGTAACAAACAAACAAACCAGTGTAAAGGACGTCTCATAGAAAGCTCAAGTTGTCTTATAACACTCTTTTTAGAACCTGTACTAACCACTGTTCCATCATAACCAACAGTTAGAAAGATCAACATTTTTCTCTAAAAAAAAGTTAATATGCTTGTTTTAATATTATGAGAACTGCCAGATATAGGAGTGACATGACCATGATATATAGATCCTGGTTCTGAAAGTAGAACAACATGCTCTTCTGTTATGGTCTTTCTAGCTACCATTTTTCCTTCATTATAACCCCAATTAAAGTCTCATCTTTTTGGCCTTCAAAGTATATCCCATATTCCTATGAAGAATGTTTTGCCTCATTTTTCCTTTTCAAGTCACTGCCGGTTTTTATTCTTTCCGTTCTGATTTTGCTACGATTGACTACTTTACAAAAATCATCTTTTATAATTACTCCCATATCTTTTAAAGCTGCATTTATAAGAATTGCTGCTATTCTATCAGAAACACCAGTTCTGTTGCAAGATTGTGCTACATTTGGAAGCTCGGATCTTATTTGCAAAATTAACAGAGAATCTTGACGATTGATTGTTTTTCGCTTCAAAAGCTTTATTTTCAATATCTTCACATTCATCGGAAGAATTTGAAGAATTCAAAATGGGTTTCAAAACAGAAAGAGAAAGTCTATTGACTGTTTTTCCTTCCACTGTTTTACAAGGGAGAGTTTTAACTTCTTTCTGCTGCCTTTTCTTTGCGTTGCAATCTTTCTTGAAGCTTTTTGCTTGCTTTAATATTAATATTTATATTTACCTTCAAAAATCTCTTTCAGTTATAGGTACTTTAATTTTATTTACATTATGAAATATAGAACAGATTTTTCTCCTCGGATTCTCTAAATTTTAAAACTTTTTTCGAAAAGATTTAGTTTACCTTCTCTTTTCAAAGGCTTCTTAATATTACAATAATTTTTTTATGGTATTTTCTTATATTATGTAATATTTGTTGGTCCGTCACAATAGAAATTGGAGCTTTTTCCCCATAAGCGTTTGAGATCTTTTATTAATGGCGAACACACATCAGCAAACCCAGGTTCCTGTTAGTTTTCTCATAAAAGTTCTTGTTGATGATTAGATAAGGTAGAGAGGTGAGAATGAGAGAGCAACAGAAAGTAGGGAACGAGAATGTGTTATTGTATGCAAATGATGTCCTTATGGCAGAGTCACAAGAGGATTTGAAGGTATTGGTGGAGGAATTTGTAAAAGATTGTGTCGAGTTGGAATTAAGAGTGAATGGGAGCAAGAGTAAAATATTATGGATGAAAAATGGGCAGGGGAAGGGAAAGGTATAAGTGAGAGTGGTAAATTACTGATTAAAATAGGGAGGGAGAGATTGGAATGGGTCATCTCATTCATATACCTGGGGGTGAATTTTTTGGCAGGAGATCGTAGTGTTGACGATGAAGTAGGGCATATAATAAGAAAAGGGGAAAAAGTGGTAGAGGGTTTGAAAGATATTTGCAGCAAAGGAACGTTGTCCAGTGAGGTGAAGTTGAAAATGTTCTTTGGTTACTGTGTACCAGTAGTTATGTATGGTAGGGAGGTTTGGAAATTGAATGCGAAGAAAAGAAAAAAAGTTCGAAGTTTTCGAAATGAAATGTCTGAGAGCAATGCGTGGTATAAGTAGAATTGAGAGACTCAAGAATATTAGAATAAGGGAAATGTGTAGTTGGAGGAGTTTGGTTGGAAGAGTTGAAAAGAATGATGAGGTGATTTGGACATGGTTGTTGGATGAATGGGAAGAGATTGGCAAAAAAGATGCTCGTTTCGGAAATAACGGGTATGAGAGGTTGGGGGAGAACGAAGGAGGTTGGATGAGCATGGACAAGGAGTTTTTGAAGAACACAAGATTGAGGTGGGAGGAGGTTGTGCGGTTGACGGAGAAAAGAAGTGAGTGAAAAAGATTGACATTAAGAATGATTGTGGCTTTTGGTAGACACTACTCCACAATTGTGGGAAAGATTGTATATATATATATATATATATATATATATATATATATATATATATATATATATATATATATATAATATATATATATATATATATATATATATATATATATATATATATATATATATATATATATATATATATATATATATATATAAGTAGTAAGGATACCGCTTTCGACAGGTGCCAGATTTAGCTACTTTTCAAAAAATCTGGCAACCTAAGCCAAAACGGGATTTTGATTTGCAAGGCAAATCACTCCGCTCAAATTGACCTCACGCTCTTTCCTGACACCATTTTGGAGGGTTCATCCCATTGAAATTGACCTCAAGTCTGGGGAAGGGGCCCCCGCGGGAGCCCCGTGAACCCCCCAAAAATGGTATCAGGAAGTTGCCTGAGTTTGCAAAATCGCTGCGTTCAGCTCACTCTCTTTCCTGACCATTTTCTTAGCGGTTCAGACCAGCTGAAATTGACTCGAATCTTGGGGTCCGGGGTCCGTGGGTCCGCGCGGGTCCGTGAACCGACAAAGAAAAGGTCAGGAAGGTCCCTGAGAATGCAGCATTGCACGCAAATGCAGAAAAGACCGTTAGGGACAGGTTGCCAGATTTTTTGAAAAGTAGCTAAATCTGGCACCTGTCGAAAGCAGATCCTTACTACTACATATATATATATAATATATATATATATATATTATATATATATATATATATATATATATATATATATATATATATATATATATATATATATATATATATATAATGCTTTTTCATTCGGAAGCTATATTGATAAGACTTTAAAAAATAAAGATTACATTTATTTTGACTGAGTAATGCCAATATACTTTTCGTTTTTATTCTAAATAACAAGCAAAACAACAACAACAGCGTATATATATATATATATATATATATATATATATAATATATATATATATATATATATATATATATATATATATATATATATATATATATATATATATTATAATATATATATAATATATATATAATATATAATATATATATATATATATATATATATATATATATATATATATATATATATATATATATATAATATATATATATATATATATATATATATATATATATATATATATATATATATATATATATATATATATATATATATATATATATATATATAATATATATATATATTATATATATATATATATATATATAGTAGTGGGCTGAAATTTTTAAAACCAAATGTCAGATGTTCTAGTACCTGGTTTTTTATGTAAAGAAACACATTTATGACCCAAAAAAACAGTGTTAGTCATTTAAAATCGTCCTACTTGATCTTAAGTTCAAAAGGTTAAAAAATCTTGTATTTTATCGGATTAATGGTACAAAAATGTCCATAACTTTTTTACTATTCATGCTAAAAGCATGATCTTTCTATCAAATAATGCAAACTTTAATTATGAACAAATGTTATTGAAAAACGTTTTCTTTTAAAGCTAATAGTTTTCCTTGTATTTCCGAAAAAATCTTATTTTTTACTGAAAATTTAAAAAAAAAAATTGTATAATGTCAAAATGTGACAACTTTAATATAAGTTTGCTTATTTTTTCAGAGCTTTTCATTATTATTAAATGAAATTTAATTATAAAATTATGTGTAAAAGAAATTCTGTAAGTAAATTTTTAATTAATGAATGCTATAAAGCTTCCGAAGAATTTCCACCAGGAAACCTGCTAACCTTAAAGCAGGTATTGGAAAGGTACCTTTTTCCAAAGAGTATAGAACAGAAAATGTTCAAGGAGAAGTTAGTGAAGAGCTTTTTAATAAATGGATAAAGTATAATTGTTTACCCCATATCTGCAAATGCTATTCAAATGAGATTAAATAATCACCTAAAAGAGTTTTTAAAACTTCTGAATTATGATAAGAAAAAACAAGATCCTAAATTTTAATTGGACGCTTCAAGGTTTATAGAATATTCAAATAAATTATTTTACATATTTCAAAAAGAGCATAAAATTCTAGCAGCTGCAGAAAGAAAATATTTGCTAAAAATGACAGAAGAAGATCATAAGTTTATGAGGTGAGTAACTGAGTATGTTAAATGGAAACTACCTACCTATTTTAATTTATAAGTTATAGATATTGTAAAATATATTAATAAAGTAATAAAATAATCAAAATATTTTTTAATTTAAAGAACATTTTGCATGTAATTTCTTATAAAGAATGAAATCTATCATAGTCTTAGTCATCAATGGTTATCAAATTTTGATGCTTTCATTAATTGCACATTTTTTAAATTTTAATAAGGAGGTCCAGAAAACTGAATTTATGGACCTTTTTTTAACAGGACCAAAGAACTGTCAGAACTGTACTTCAAAACCAGTTCCTTTAACAATTTCTGAAATTAAATTTAAGAAAAAAAAAACATCCAAGAAATTGAAAGTGCAAAGAAATTAAAAAAAAATAATTACTTAGAGTCAAAACCAAGTTTTTCTTATCAACTTTGTCCAGAAAACTGATCAAGAAAGCCCCATTTCCGAAATCAGCATCTGAGGAAAACATTCAGCAGTCCTATGTTGAAAT
>SEYY01020056.1:0-10000 GCA_009176605.1 Armadillidium nasatum
AGATTGGCAAAAAAGGTGTTCGTTTCGGAAATGATGGGCATGAGAGGTAGGGGAGAGACCGAAGGATAAGCGCGGTCAAGAAGTTATTGAGGGACAGGGAGTTGAACTGGGATGAGGGTGTGCGGATGACGGAGGATAGAACTGAGTGGAAAATAGTAGCACGTTTATGAGTATTAGGAATGATTGTGGCTTATGGTAGAAAACACCCAACAATTGTGGGAAAGGTTGTGTGTATTAAAAAAAAAAAAAGGATGGAGTGGTACCAAAATTTTTACTGATACCGATACCTAGACTTTTAGATTAACCGACCTTTAAAAATATACCGATACCAATACCGATACCAATTCTGAACTTTTAAGAATATATATATATATATATATATATATATATATATATATATATATATATATATATATATATATATATATATATATATATATATATATATATATATATATATATATATATATATATATATATATATCCGATCCCAGTAAGGCTCTAGGGGCCTGTCAGAGGGGCCAGCACTCGTCTCCATCTAGATCTATCGTAAATAACTCCTTCTTCTACCAACTGTTCCAACGTAAGCAGCTGATGTCGCCTCAGTGAATCCCCAACTGATTCCATCCATCTCTTCCTGGGTCTCCCTCTCATTTTTCTTCCTCTTGGCGTCCACTATCACTTCCCTCAAGCCGTTCTCCCCTCCGGCTTCATCCACACGTGTCCCAACCATCTCAATCTTACTACATCTATCTATTGAAAAATTGGTCCAACCTCCATACTTTCTCTAATTCTTTCGCTTCTTATCCACTCCCTCCTGGTCCTTCCCACCATCAACAACAGAACCCTCATCTCTGATGCTTGAGTTCTGCTATCTTCTCTTGTTGTCGCACTCCAAGTCTTTGCCCCATATAACAAAATTGGGGTCAGACTACTTTCATAAATTACTTTCTTTTCTCCTGTATCCATTCTTTTGGGGCCAAGATTAGGTACAGCGCCATCGTCACTCTTTCGTATTTCTCCATCCTGTTGGTGATTTCCAGTGTATATTCCTCATTCCCTTGTGAATACTTCTCTCCAAATACTCACATCTCTCTTTCACCCTCATCTCCTCTCCATGCACTTTCAGTACAAGCTCCTCTCCCTCCTCTTCGAAACTAACTATTAACAGTTTTGTCTTTTTCACATTTACGATCAATCCCGCCTCCTTTAGCTTTCCAGCAAAACTTCTTATCACCTTTCTTATACTTCTCTCTAAACTTGGCTCCATATATATATATATATAATATATAAAAAAAAAAAAAAAAAAAAAAAAAAAAAAAAAAAAATATATATATATATATATATATATATATATATATATATATATATATATATATATATATATATATATATATATATATATATATATATATATATATATATATATATATATATATATAATAATAATAATAATAAACCTTCCCCCAGGTAGGACTAAGTCCTGTCAATGGATCTTTCGAGGGAAGATCCCTGGGTTTCAAGGGGCCCACGGCGGATACCGCTGGGGCCAGGCCTATCGCGGATGCCGGATTCGAATTATTTGCCTCAGTGGCAAGAGCACTCACTGATGTCTCGTTTAACAACTGAGTCATTCGGAGCTATTGCGCAAGAGAAACCGCTCACATTTCCCGCTCCTTGCCAGGCCTCGAACCCTGGACCTCTCGGTTGCTATCACGAGTGCTCGATCAACTGAGCTACGGAATGCCGCATATATATATATATATAATATATATATATATATATATATATATATATATATATATATATATATATATATATATATATATATATATATATATATATATATATATATATATATATATATATATATATATATATATATATATATATATATATATATATATATATATATATTTCTCCGAAATCATTATTTTAGGTGATTTCAATGTTCATCACCGCCAATGGCTTTCATCTAGTTCTCATGACCCAGCTGGTGTACTCGAATACGACTTTTCTATCCAGAATAACTTTAGTAGTTGGTGCATCTCTCTACCAGTATCCCTGACAGCCTTGGTGATGAACCAACATACTTGACCTTTTCCTAACTTCTTATCCTTCTTTTTACACTCTTAATATTTTTATTCCTCTGGGTTCATCCGATCACATTCTTGTCTCTGTGTCTTGTTCTGCCTCTTAAAGTCTTCCGTAAGAACGGCCCCTGACTTCTGCGAGGAGACGTTCCTGTCATTTCGGTGCCACTAACTGGTCTGACTTGCGGTAGTATTTTTCTGATTTTCCTTGGAAATAATTACTGTTTCCGTGGGAGGGATCCCTCGGGATGTGCTGAGCTAATACAGAGGTGATTCTCTCTGGCATGGAGCCGTACATTCCATATTCTTTCACTTCTACTAAACCTAACAAAACCTTGCTTTAACTCTGCTTGTTCTTGTGCTATCCGCCGCAGGGATGCTGCCTTCAGGGATTAAAGTTGTCTTCAAACACCAAAAACTCCCGCAACTTAGATTTCATCCCGGAATGGGCGTGCCAAAAATCTATTGGAAAAATCTATCCAAAAGTCTTTTCTCCGCCGCAAATGCAATACATCTTTCAGTTACACGTCGTTTAAAAGTGAATAAGTCAATAGATTGGGAAAACGGATAAAGGGAGTGTGTTCCAGACTTTATCAATAAACTATATCTAAGATTGAGTATAACAGCTAAGTCTGGAGTCTAATAGTTGGACAGAGAAAGGATGAGAATATGTAGAGAGGAGTGTGCACGCTTTTCTCAATGGAAGAGGTATGAGAAAAGAGAGCTCAGAAGAACAGTGGACGTTGTAATACCGATAGTATAGGGAGAGTGACGCAACAATTTGACGAGCAGAAAGAGATTGGAGAGAGTTAGTAAAAGCAGAAGAATTGATAAGACGAAAAGACCTAGACTCTACCGTCTCAAGGAGAGCTGTGTATGTGGAACCACCACAGATGTGTGAAAAATACTACAAAAAACATCGACGAACAACACCCCTATACAGAGCAAGCAACTGGGGTGGCGTGAAGAAATAATGAATGCGCCTTAGAACACCCAACCTTTTAGAAGCTTGTTTAGAAAGAGAAGCAATGTGATCTTTCCAAGAAAGATCACAAGAAAAAGATACACTAAGAATATTAAGAACAGATGAAGTTTTTAGTTGTGTTTTCGAAGAAGATATCAAGTTGAGTGGAAGATTGTGTTGAGGGGAGATATAGGGCAATTGATTTTGGTGGTATTGAAAACTACCGTGTTTTCTCTACCCCAATTTGAAATACAAGAAAAATCAGAAGCGAGCTGCTTCAAGGCTATCGACCTTGAGTTTATTAACTGTTTTTGGCAAGGATGTCTTTCAAACTGGAAAGACTAATGAAGGGTGGGGTCATCAGCACAGAAGTGGATAGGAGATGAAGTAATAGAGAGAAGGTCATTAATTAAAAGTAGAAAAATGTGTTGGGGATAGAACAAAACCCTGAGGAACACCGCCAATAATAGATTTAAAGGAAGAACAGTGGCCGTCTACAACAGCTGCTACAGAAGGACTGGAAAGGAAATTAGAAAGATCACAGAGAGAAGGCTGGATTCAAAAACAGGGGAGATTTGGAAATCAAAGTTTTATGTCCAGACTCTATCGAAAGGCTTTCGATATGTCCAGCGCGACAGCAAAAGATTCATGGAAATGACGAACAGCGAAGGACAAAGTGTCATAGAGAAGGAAAAGAATAACACCAGTAGAGCCTTTCTTAGGAAAGCCATACTGGCGATCAGAGATAAGATTAGAAGAATTGAGATGTTTTCAAATCTTCTGTTAAAGACAGATTCGAAAATTTATTAGGGAGAATAGGAGGTCAAAGAAATGGGACGGTAGTTGGAGAGTTGAAACTATTTCCCTTCTTCGGTACAGGCTGAATGAGTGCACTTTTCCAGCAAGAAGGGAAGACTGAAGTAGAAAGACAGAGACGAAATAGTTTACCAAGGTAGGGTGCAAAGTCGGAAACACAAGTTTTGAGATCCGCTGGGGGAATACCATCGGAACCGTATGCCTTCTTAGTATTAAGCTCAGAGAGAGCTCAAAAATGATGTCTTTAGAAGAAATTATGATTTTAGGAATAAATGAGTTGGAGGAGGTTGAAGGAGGAGGAATAGCTCCGGAATCCTCTAAAATTGAATTAGAGGGAAAAATTTGAGCGAAGTGTTCAGCTTTAGAAGAAGGCAAAACAGCAGTTGTGCCGTCAGGAAGATACTAGTGGAGGGAAAGACGAAGAAGGTAAAGTTAGAATTGATATTTTTTACAAAATGCCAGAAAGAACGTGAAGAAGAGGAACCAGAAAGATTACTGCATTTTCTATGGAGAAAAGAGTTTTTGGTGTTACGAAGGATAGATTTTGCACGATTCCGGGATGAAATATAAGTTGAATGAGTTTCTGGAGATTTGATGGCGACGACAATCCCTGAAAGGCAGCATGCCTGCTGCGAATAGCATGAGAACAAGTAGAGTTAAACCAAAGGTTTGTTAGGTTTAGTAGAAATAAAAGAAAATGGAATGTACACCTCCGTGCCAGAGAGAATCATCTCGGTAATGCATTCTGCACACTCCGAGTGGACCCCTCCCACGGAACAAATAATCATTCAAATGGGAAATCAAAGAAGTACGACGAGTTTGCGGCACCGAAATACCACAAACGTTTCCTTTCAATAGAAAGGGATCTTTCCTGGGGAAGACTTGAAAAGGTAAAAGAGGATACAGAGATATGAAAGGTGATCGAAGGAACCTTGAGGAGGAAAGAGTTTAACATTTATGGAGAAGGATTAGAAGTTAGAAAAAGAAAAAGTTCTAGAATGTTGGATCCATCTCCAAAACGATCAAGGATACGAGTAAGGAGCTGCACCAATTGCTCAAGGTCGTTTTGGATAGCGAAATGAAAGACACTTTCACCAGCTGTATCATGAGATCTAGAAGAAAGCTATTGGAGGTGGTGAACATTGAAATCACTAATATGATGATTTCAGAGAAAGGAGAAGAGAGAATGAGCTCTATTTTCGAGTTTAGAGTTTAGATAGAATTTAGATAGTCAGTAGAATTATGAGATAAATAAACAGAACAAATGAATTTAGTCGTAGAATGGCAAGAAATTCTCCAAATTAGAGACACGAGAGCTAACAACATCGTTGCGCACGTATGCACAACAACCGCATTTGGCTGAAAATTGAGGATAGAGACAGTAGGAGGAAAAAGAATAGGGTTTGCTATCAGAACGCTCAAACATCTGAGTTTTGGTCAAGAATAAGAGGTGAGGTCTAGAAGAAGAGAGGTGATGTTCAACAAAGTGGAAATTGGAGTGCAGACCGCGAATGTTGCAGAAATTAATGAAAAAAAATAAACCGTGCATCAGGACAGGCTGCAGAGTCCTGGTGGCGCCAACGCCATCTCCGAAGTCCAACAACTCGCAATGGTGACTGGGAAGGGGTGAATGAGGGGCTACTTTTAGAAGCCGCCTCTAGGGGCTTCTTCGAGGCTACTGTTGTTCTGTTGTTAACACCATAATTATTATTATTATTATTATTATTATTATTATTATTATTATTATTATTATTATTATTATTATTATTATATATATATATATATATATATATATATATATATATATATATATATATATATATATATATATATATATATATATATATATATATATATATATATATATATATATATATATATATATATATATATATATATATATATATATATATATATAGTATATATATATATATATCTATATAGTATATATATAAGTAAAACGGAACTCAGCAGGAGGAACTTGAAGAAACTTTGAGTTTTCCCGTCTTGGAGAGAATGAAGAGGCGGAATTTGTGTTCCTTAAACAATGGTGATAACCGATAAAAACAAACAAACAAACAATGCAACTTACATTCTAACTTCAATTATTATCAACAACGAAAACAACTCAACTACTTGAACGATGTATGTGTTTGTGTGTGTGTGTGTGTGTGTGTGTGTGAGAGAGAGAGAGAGAGAGAGAGAGAGAGAGAGAGAGAGAGAGAGAGAGAGAGAGAGAGAGAGAGAGAGAGAGAGAGAGAGAGAGAGAGAGAGAGAGAGAGAGCAACGTCGAACGTCAAAATCAAATTTCTTTTGAAAAGGAAATTTAAAGACAGAATTTTCATTGGTAAAAACCTCCATTCAAATATGTTTTGACAACTCATACAATATATTAAAACATCCACACAAACACATACGGGAACGCACGAAAACACACACACACACACACACAAATATATATATATATATATATATATATATATATATATATATATATTATATATATATATATATATATATATATATATATATATATATATATATATATATATATATATATATATATATATATATATTTATAAATGTTGAATTTTAGAAAGTGCGGAGGCGGATGCGGAGGCGAATGCTGAATTATCGATAATGCGAATGCGGATGTCAGTTTTGATAAGGATGTGAATACGTATGCCATCACTAATATATATATATATATATATATATATATATATATATATATATATATATATATATATATATATATATATATATATATATATATATATATATATATATATATATATATATATATATATATATATAAAGTTGACACAGCTTCTTTCCTATTGAACCTTAATCTAAATAGCAAGATCAAATCCAGTACGAAGGGTTTCCACATACTCATTTAATAGACTGTGAACGTTTCACACCGTAACTTGGTCAGTCTTCAGCAGAAACTAAATTTTACAAATTTTTATTTTAAAATACAATCAAAATATAAATTTATTAACTACCTATATTGTATTTAAAATAATAATAATTGCAATAAAAATATACAAAATGAAGTAATAATATTAATATTGAAATAACATAAATAAAAATAAAAAGGCTGGACTATTTTGGGAAAAAGGACATCATTATTGAGTGAAAGGGACAATAGAAGAAGCTTCATCATTTAAAGATGGGCAATGAGTTTTTATATATAAAACTTCCAAATCCTACGATCAAGAAGGGAAATTCATGCTGAAGAACAAAGAAGTTAAACAAATAAAAAGGTTGGTTATCCTTGGTCTTTTATGGCAGAGCGTACAGGACAGCAAAAAGGAAGGTGTGTACTAAAGGAAACTTCTCTATTCTTGTCAATCCTCCCTTTAAATTGTAGACCCGTTTGGCTTACATATGCCGCATTACAGCTGGCACACTTAAATAAATAAATTAATGAGGATCTGAGAAGCAATGGGTGAGACTCCTTTTGTCTGAAGAAGCTTTAAATTGAAGGGAGTTATAATTTATAAGAATGAACTGGCATTGCGGAAATGTATTCTTCAATTATAGTGAGAAAGAATATTTCTATTAAGTTGAGATGTAAGTTATCCAATATACAGAAGTTTTGAGTATATTTTTTGTTTGAGTACAGTAGGAAAATGAAGAGTGGGTCTGAAGATATTAGTGAGATACTCGTTAATACTTTTTTCGACATTGAATTTTAGTAATAAATTAAAATTGAAAAGTATTTTCATAAATTTCATCTCTGTATTGAATATATATATATATATATATATATATATATATATATATATATATATATATATATATATATATATATATATATATATATATATATATATATATATATATATATATATATATATATATATATATATATATATATATATATATATATATATATATATATATATATATATATCTATATATAGTGATGGATCGCATATTATATTTTCTCATTTGCAGATGCGAATATGGGATTTTTTTCGTCAAGTGCGGATGTTGAATTTTTGCAAGTGCGGATGCTGATGCGGATCCCATCTCTAATATATATATATATATATATATATATATATATATATATATATATATATATATATATATATATATATATATATATATATATATATATATATATATATATATATATATATATATATATATATATATATATAGTTGAAAAAGGTTTGTTCTTAATGGACCTTATACTTATAATGAACGATAATGCTAGCAATGTTGATAAGACATCACAGTAATAATCACTTTATTATGTTATGTAAACGTTTCGAGTCAGTCATGATTCATTTTCAGTATATAATCTGGAAAAAAGGAACGAGAAACAAATAAGGGAATCAATAGATTAAACATACATTAGCTAAATTATAACAAAAATTTAGAATAGAAAATAAGCAAACAGCAATGCCACAAAGAATATTACTAAGATTATATATAAGGAATAGTTATTATGCTGTTTTTGAGGCATAGGTATAATTTAGGTGGTTATTATAAGGGGTTTATTTTTATTGATATGTTTTATTTATGTTATAAGAAGAGAAATCGAGGAGAGGGTTGTGTTTAGTTGGGGTTGTAGTTGTTTAATGTACAGGGATTCAAGAATTTTCCGATCGGAGTTTATTGGAGATGATGTTAAGATGCTGAAGTCTGAGATTTTGAATGGGTCGTTTTGAGGGTGTGAATAGAGTCTGATGGAGTGTTCTGGAGATGAGGAGGAGAGGTTTGTCCAAAAGGAGGTTCCCTTATGCTTATGGACTAAGTTCAAGTTCAAGACCACACATTCAAATTCTCAGTCTTCAGCATCTTAACATCATCTCCAATAAACTCCGATCGTAAAATTCTTGAATCACTGTGCATTAATAAGTGCAGGGTCCAATTTTTTAAATTTTTTATCTTTCATTCGATTCCGCTGAAAATTTCAGTATAGACAGCTTTTAACCAAAGTTCATTCCTAATTTTTTTATGAGGCATTTAAAGATTAGAAGTTATTTTGGAAATTTAAGATATGTTTAAATCTACGGTGAGGCCAAGTCAAAACAATTATTAGTCTGAAATTTGGTGTGTATTCCTCAATCTATTGGCAACAAAAGCTTCTAATAGACTTTTGCTCCCAGAGTTATACAAAAAATGTCATTAGCCCAAAACTGACCAGCTATCGAAAAACAAATTTTTTTGAAAAAAAATATTTAAAAAAAAACTACAACTGCTACATATCTCATTTTTGGTGGGTGTATATAGGAGTGATGGTGACACAAATTCCTCTCAATATGTTATTCGATTCAATTCGTTTGTTTCGAGATATAGCCCCTCAAATTAGGTCCATTTTTTGATCAATTTTCAAAAATTATAAAGGTGTGAGAGGCTATACTTTCTTCAAACAATTAGCATTTAATAATGCTCTGAATAAAAGTTTCAGATCTATCCCCCCTCTAAACAATTTCTCCCCCCCAAAAAATTGATGGTTGCATTTTTTTAAATAGTTTTTTTCTCTGGAAGGGTTTTTTTTCCTTTTTCAAAAAGCAATTCGAGTTCTAATTGTTTTTTTTCTAGACATGATATCAAAAATCCTCTCCTACAAATGCAAGAAATTGGGGCTAAGATTGTTCAGTTATATTTTCAGCTCATGTAGATCACTGGCTTGACCACGCTATTCTATTTTTTCAACTTTGACCCCAAATAACTTTTAAACGGTTAATCACTCGTAAAACGAAAAAAATAGACTATTTCCGTCGGGAAAAAAAGTTACCTATACTAAATATTTCAAATTAAAATTTTTTTAAAAATTGAACCCCCAACTAAAAACAAACCTCTCCTTAACTCCTCTTCTTATAACATAAAGAAAACATATCAATAATAATACCCTGCATAATAACCACCTAAATTACATCTATACCTTAAAAAGATAACATAATAACTCCTCCCTATTTATAGTTCATTTACAATCTTAGTAATATTCTTTGTGCCATTGCTGTTTGCTTATTTTTTATTCTAATTTTTTGTTATAACTTGACTAATGAATATTTAATCTATTGATTCAGTTATTTGTTCCTCTTTCTCTTTTTCCAGATTATATATTGATAATGAGTCATGAACGACTCGAAACGTTTATCTA
>SEYY01020056.1:12500-15000 GCA_009176605.1 Armadillidium nasatum
ATATAAAAAAAAAAAATAAAAATAAAATTAAATATATATATATATATATATATATATATATATATATATATATATATATATATATATATATATATATATATATATATATATATATATATATAATATATATATATATATTATATATTATTATTATTATTATTATTATTATTATTATTATTATTATTATTATTATTATTATTATTATTATTATATAACAGATTGTTAGACACATATACAAATACCTACACATCCACATACCAAAAATCATTATTATTATTATTATTATTATTATTATTATTATTATTATTATTATTATTATTATGTTATAAGTAAAAGTAGCAGTATCTCATACCCTAAGCCCTTAAGACACCTTACTTATCAACATGAGGTTATTTATAGAAGCTTGTAAAGGCAGACACCTAAACATACATTCTCTCAAACATCCAAACACATACACGCACACAGACACGCAAACTCAAAATAAGTACATGATAGAAATACATTCTCTGATACATTCACTTTAGCCGCAACTTTCTCTCACAAACACAAACACAAACATTCACCCATAAACTCAATTACTTGACAGTTTGTCTGTCTCTTTACTCGTCAACCATTAATTAACAAGAAGTCAGACTTTAATTTCGTTTAACTTTTAAAATAAATAGGACATTTTTATTGAAAAAAAAGTTTTATACTAAACATTTTAAACATATTTCACTAAAAATTACAAAAATTAACAATTCAAAAACAATTCATTTATATAAAACTATGCATTTTATATACTTAATATGTAATATGAGCATAATGTAACACCGAATTTCTTTAAAAAACAAATATAAGCACATAAACCTGTAATATATATATAATCACATTATGATATTATAACTTTTACTTACAACAATATTCCGCTAAGACCAACCGAATCCATCCGAGCTTCACTTCAGTAGATTCCAAACCAATGATATTCAGCCAATTAGCATAAGGAATTACCACCAAACAAGGATAAGCCCCCTTTTTTATAGATCAGGTAGATATTTGCTAACCTTTTTACCTTCTTCTGACATTGATTGATGGAAATATAATCTCATCCTAATAAATACCACTTTCCAGGTAATAACACCCAGCCCTTTTAAGTCTTTTTCTTGACATTGATGAATGATACATACAAAAGCCCTAATCGAAACTCCATAGCCCTAACATCATGCCTATTCTTAAGAACTTAGTATTATTATTATTATATATATATATATATATATATATATATATATATATATATATATATATATATATATATATATATATATATATATATATACTCAAAGCGGTTTGTAGACAGGTGTGTATATGTATGAGTGTATGCATGTGAAAGGATATTAGGTTGTTGGTATATTTAAATGCTTAAACAATGAGTATAGACATATAAGATCGGAAATATATATCGAGGTATGTTGTATATGGCAGATAGTTAGGTTAGCTGTCTTTGATATGTAGACACTGAAACAATATTTTCATTGTTAACAAGCTATGTACCGCTAGAATGAGTGAACCTTCATGAAATAATGTTTGTTCTTGAAAACTTGGCCGCTAAGTTGAGAAGAATAGAAGAAGCAGAGTGAGTACCTACTAACACTGCTATATAAAAGTATGAACAATATCAAAAGAGAGAAATGATTATGGTAGTCCTGAGAATTATGTACTGGTGATGAATACATAATTTAAAGTGACATTTATGCCATCTGTAAAAATAGGCGAATGTTTATGCTGCAGCTTACTTTATTAAAGAAATATGAAAATCCGAAGACATACTATACTAGTGTTAGGTAAACAATATTGATTTGATTGGTTAGGGCAGTTGAGGTTCAATTGTTAGGTTTATAGGGTTAGGAGTGGTAAGATTAAAATATATTAGCTTGAAAAATATAAATTGTGCGTTTCTTGAAACATGAGAAAGAGATGTGATAATGAATTTTGTATATAACTTATTAAACAAGTTAAAGTATGTTTTGTGAAACATGTCGAAACAATATTAACTTTTCATTTGCCTACATTCTCAAGTTGAGTCAGATAAATTAATATCAAATTATTGGAATATTAGTATAATTATATAATTTCAACGTAATGTATGCTCATGTTCAATGAGTCAATCTGTCTATAAATGGGGAATTTCCTGTATTTTCTGCATAAGTGCAGATAATCGATTATGTTAAAAACGCATAAAATAGTTAATTTTGATAAAAATACAGATCGTAACAGAGCAATACATGAAAATAACTGTTTTCTATGTTTTATATGAAATATTTGCATCGTACTTGAAATATGTTAACTTGAAAATGTAAGAATAAAGATGGTTGATTATGTTAGTTAGAGTTGGTTAGAATGTAGCTTATTATGTCAGTCGATAAGTGAATTTTTGTACTTTTAATATATTAGTACTGACATCACTGTATGATAAAAAGTATGCGGAAAGAAAAATATTTATTTATTTATTTCAGCAACATTG
>SEYY01020056.1:17500-20000 GCA_009176605.1 Armadillidium nasatum
AAGCACATTCCCTCAGAACACGAGGGGAAATGCCATCCGAGCCACTGGCCTTCCTGACGTTCATAGATTTCAGATCCCATGCACCCGATCATGAGTAATTACAGGTAGAGACATGGAACACCTGGGAGGAGAAGGACTAGGATGAGGGATGCCAGAATCGAGCAGGGAGGAACTAGATGAGAAAAGGAGGCCGAAGAAATTAGCCATTTCAGTAGGAGTATTAGCTACAGAATCATCAGATCGAATAAGAGGAGGAAAGGCAGATTTACAGATGTTATTAGAGATATTTTTGACAAGAGGCCAGAAATTTTTATCAGTAGGAGAGCCTTGGAGGTCAGCACACTTCCTTTTTATGAAAGTACGCTTAGTCCGTCGAAGAACATCCCTGCAACGATTCCGAGCTGAATAAAAATTAGCAAGAGTGAAAGGAGAAGGAGGGTTTTTCCAGTTACGATAAGCACTGTCTCTCACCCGAAATTCAAGAGAACAGTTGCCATCGAACCATGGATTTTGAGGAGAAAAAGATTTAGTTGCAGATGGAATGAATCTGCTCATCCCGTCAAGGATCACAGCCCCTACCTTTTCAGCAGAGACAGAAGCGTCCCCCTGTGATAAATTAAGATTCACTCCAATGGTAGTTAGCGAAGAAGCAATGCATTACCCCCCCCCCCAGTTAGCTCGATTAAAGTGCCAGAAAGTACGTTTAAGGCATGGTGGAGCTGTTGGAGAGAAAGTATAATAACTAAGAGCTATAAGATTATGGCCAGAGTTACCAATAGGAGGGAAAATGGTGTATTTATATCTAGAAGGATTAATGGTGAAGCATAAATCAAGTGTATTCAAGAATTGGTTAGGACGATCTGGAATGTGTGTGGGTTCCCTAATCAACTGCTCCAGATCGTTAAGAATGCTGAATGATTTGGTCTCTCTCCCACCTGTATCAGTATGAGAGGAACGCGACCACTCAGTGTGGTGTACGTTGAAATCCCTAAATAGAAGACTTCAGTATTTGGATGAGAAGAAGTAACAGTCTCGTGAGAAGTAGTCAGATACTAAAAAAGAACTGAAAAATCTTTCCATTAGGGGAGCAGCAGCAGCAGGAACAAAAGATAATTGCAGTATTAGGAAGACATATTTTAAGCCATAAAACATTGAAATTAGGAGATTCTAGATTTATGAGCGTATCACAGGAGTGTTAATGTTAATATAGGTACAGACTCCACCATTTAGACGGAAATTGCGAAAAAAGTTGTAGTTAGATACATTAAGATTACTAGAGAAAGAATCTCTGTCCAGCTGGGTTTCAGACAGAAGTTAAATGTTAGGACGAGAGGTAGTGAGGTGGTGCTCAACAGACGCAAGATTAGATCGAAGGCCACGAGCGTTAGCAAAGGTAATAAAAAGCCCTCGTCTACGCCTAACCCCACAATCACTCATATTGGACATTCAAGGAGACACACACGCACACTAGCACGATGAAATTTACACTCACGAACACAAAAAAATAACATTAACAAAAAGTACTATTAAAAAATTAAAACTATTAAAATTAATAAAAAAAAGGTAAACCCTGAAGAGCGATTGAATTAAAACTCCAAAGAAAATATAAAGTGAATTTAAAACGGTAAAATTTTTCTTAAATTTTAAAACGGTAAAATTAAAAATAAATTTAAAATCAAAAGTTTAAACTTAAAACAGACCTAAACAATTAAATTAAAAATTCAAAGTGTACAAAAACCCGTTTTTTTTTCCAAAAAACCCAGCCTGGGTGGGATTTTTGCCAAAAATCTGGGTTTTTAGACCAAAAACCCGGGGAATTGATGGTTTTTTCTGGGTTTTTGGTAAAAAAAGTGTCGTACCATACAACACTTTCTTTTTCATTCCCAATAACCTTAGACATATGCAACTTGTGTGTGGCTACAGTAATGTAAAAATGTTTATTTATCTCTTTTTAAGAAATCAAATGATTTAAGAATATTCTTTATATTTTCAGGTTTTTCTAAATTTCAAATAAAAAATTATTAAATTATAGCATCTAATTAACAGAACTTTAAGGTGGAAAAGCTTCTCTATCTTAAATCATGAATAAGGGTGGGAGGTTGAAAGACCTGGCTTGGGGAGAGTTTGAGAGTGTAAATGTTCTAGAAAATGGAAAGGCTGTGACTGTGAAGAAGAGAAAATGCAACCATTGCAGTAATCTGGTGAGCAACAAAATTGAAAGAGTAAGAGCCCATCTGGGAAAGTGTGATCAATATAAACTTATTGGCCAAGGTGAAGGTAGCAGTGATGATGATGTTGAAATGGCAACTGGATTTTCACCAGCTCCAGCTGTGCCTGTGGGCCAAAGTAGATCGACAACACCTTATCGATCTAGATCACGATCACCTGTACCTGTAGAACCAAGATCAGTCAGTCCAGCAACTAGTATTAGAACACCCACACCGACTCCAAGTCCAAGTGGACCAAGTGCTGCATCAACGCTGGGGACTATTGTAACCAA
>SEYY01020056.1:22500-37500 GCA_009176605.1 Armadillidium nasatum
GAGCTTTTTGCCGCTTTATATAGAAAGGAATTAGAAAGGTTTGTTTTTGCAGTGTAGATGGATATGCGGAGAAGGAAATATGATTTTAACTATGTTAACTAAATGTGGATTAATCACTTTTTTTCTCCTACAGTGAGTGAAGTTTATGCTTCCCAGAATTGTTTGAAATAATGCTCTGCCTTGGCTCTTCTGCTTCATAAGCATAGGAAGCATTGATATTTAGTATACCCTCCTTGATGTCTTAGCAGAACATTACCCATTTTTATTTCAACACACATGATCCATTCGTGCTCCGTATATTTATATATTTTTAGGGTGTTACATATATATAAAAATAGACATAATACAACAATACTATAACAATAGGTACAAATACCTAAATAATAATCTAGTTGCTTACGTGTAACTGCAAAAAAGACTTTGAGAATATTGAGAAAAATATTTTTATAATTACGATGAAAGAGGAGGGGTCAGGACCTGATAGAGGAAAACCGAGTGAAAATTCGTGTTCAGAGGATACAAATTACCTATTATTCATTGTCAAACGTAATTCAATAGACGTAAAATTGAAATTTGTTCCCCAGTGTAATAGAAATTAATTTAAATTGTGGAAAATAAAAATTAACATTGAAATTAAAATATAAACCTCCATCATAAATAATAGATATAATATATGAGCACTGTCTGATCAAACCTTGTATAATCGAATAGAACTTTTATGGTTATTTTGTGATGTGTTTAGACTCTTTATAAATAAGGATTCAAATTCTGTTAAAAAATATTAACTGAATTATAAGGTTCTACTATTGAAAAATTATCGCTTAAAGTAACGAGATTTAATAGGAAAGCAAGCGTGGTCTAAATTTGCAGAAACAGTCGCATTTGTCAAAGGTAGGCCAGTTCTGAACGAGAGCTTGCCATCACAATATATATATATATATATATATATATATATATATATATATATATATATATATATATATATATATATATATATATATATATATATATATATATATATATATATATATATATATATATATATATATATATATATCCAAGAAAAAATAAAGAATACTTTCTCCGAAAAAGTATCCTCATCAGATTTCTATTAAAAAAAACTTACATAAAATAAAAATAAAAGAAAGGAAAAAAAAGAAGGAAAGAAAAAAAGATTTGAAGAATTTAAAACAAGGAAAAGCTTCATTCACTCAAGTACAAAAAACACCGAACACCATAAAAAAAATAACAATAAAGAAAGCCAAAAGAATTCTTCATATATATATATATATATATATATATATATATATATATATATATATATATATATATATATATATATATATATATATATATATATATATATATATATATATATATATATATATATATATATATATATATATATATATATATATATGACTTGGGTTCAAGTACAGGTACTAAAGAACTTTTCAAGTACAAGTTCAATCATATGTATGACAGCAAGTACATATACAACAAGTTCATTTATATATATATATATATATATATATATATATATATATATATATATATATATATATATATATATATATATATATATATTATATATATAATATATATATATATATATATATATATATATATTATATATTATACAACAAGTTCATTTAATTTTTTTTTTAGAAAGCCTTGCTATTTAACATATAAAAATTAAACTATTGAGCACCATTTCTAAATTCTGAAGTATTACGAATATAGAAAAATATACAATAAATTATTTAATTTAAATAGTGAATACAAAATATTTGAAAATAAAACTTTTCATAAATTCTGTAAGCCCATTTTAATTCTTAACCCAAATGTAAAAATTAAAAGCAAAATTCTTTTTATTGTTGCACTTCACAAATATTAAAGTTTAAATATTCTTATTAGTAAACCAGCATCTGTGAGGGCGAAGACTTTCCTGTGATGCTGAAGATCCTTTCCACAGGTGCAGAAGATGCTCGAATAGACATATATTTCTGTAAAAGCTTTGCTAGTGTTAGAAAAATCTCTTCATGATTTTTCCAATACATATATGTAAATCCTTTTTTTTCAGAAATACAAGGTTAGCAAAAATATTTCTGCATTAAACTTTAATGTGCTCTTGCATTTGATATGCGTCTGGCAAGAGTATTTTGAGTTGAGGAAGTTATTAAGTTGAACAATATCTTTCTCTTTGTTGGAGGATTTCCTGAATTTGATCCGGTATATCCTCTGATAACACAATAATGATTTTAGAAGCTTTTGCATATTTTTTGAAAATGAACTGTTCTGTCGGTATTATAAGCAAGACTTGTTCTTCCTTTTTCTCTTTTCAAAGCATCAATCCAGTTTAAACCAATGATATATTAACTTGTCAATTGGTAAGTTTTTATAATTTTATAAAATTGAAGACGTTTTCTGAAAATTTTTTGGTCCGAATTTTAACGGACTATTATATTTTGAATGCATATGCTGAAAATGATACTTTAGTCCTTAAACAGAAGGGATATTTAAACTTGATGAACAGTTTTATCCTCATTTGATTAAAAAATTTCAAGCATATATTTAAGAATATTTGGGTTATACGTTCCATTTATGATATGTAGCTAAAACTCCTTGTAAAAAGGCACATCTCTTCAGCTTTCTTTTATCATCTAATTTCATCCTGATAGATTGCATACTTAATACTACTACTTCTCCTCTTAGGTGTCCCATGTTCTTATCTTTGATTGCACTTGATTGGGTGAGATCCTGAGATCTACATCTATGAACGTCCCTAAGAATAGTGATGCACTTCTGAGGGAGTGTGTGCGTCTGAGCTGGTACCTGTTTCGTTCGACTCTATTCTCTATGCCTTATAATTAATACTTTTCTACAATACTGGAAGCGCGCATATGATCAATCGATCTATAAGATTAGTATCAGCTCTGATCCTTCTAACTATTGTCCTATAGCTTTCACTTGTGTTCTGTCGAAAACTTTGATACTCTCTTCAACTCACATTTCCTGAATCTTGTAGGGTCTCATTCCTTTCGTTTAGAACCTCAGTATGGCTTTCGAAGCTTGAGGTTAACTAGTTAAATACTTTCCTATATCTAGATTTATGGTCTTCTCCCAATAGGGACAATGGGGCATCTTGTGTGGTGGTTCTTGAAGATTTCTAAAGCTTTTGACAGGGTATTATTCCATACCACAACTTGTTGATGGAGCGATCTCTTCCCACTTTCCTGTTAACTGTAATGTTTCTCAGGATTCAGTTCTTTTATCTTACTTTTCATCAACAATCTTAGCTTCACTTCTAACTCGGCTCATTCTTATATCGATTACTCAACTCTCCATTCTTCCACTCATTTCAAATTTACTCCTTTTGCATCAAGAGTTGCTTATCGATATTTTCCTCCTTATTCTATTCTTTTGAATTCCAGGCGTTGTCTCCTCAACCTTGTGAAATTAAACTCTTTAATAACAGCTTCTTCACATCTCCCTCTCAAAACACTTCGCAACTTTCTCATCTCATTCTATGTCCCTTCCATCTCACCAGTGAACAAAGTAAACATTGTCGTTCTGAATATAAACGATAAATTGTCTTGAAAAGTTCATATTAAAACAGTTGCTTAAGTGGCTTCAAGGAAACCGGGAATTCTGCTTTGGTCGTAGGAATTTTTTACTTTGATCATTTACTCCACTTATGTAAGTCTTATCCGCTCTTGGATGGAGTACTGATCTTGCATCTGGGGAAGTTCTGGTTCCAACATTCTTTTGGAAAGGGTTGACTCTCAGGCTAAAAGACTAATAAATTATTCTCTACTTTCAAATTTCCTGGACCCTCTATCTCTGCCGCGTGGACCCTCTATCTGTTTTCTGTAGATACTACAGTTCCAGGTGCTCGAAGAGATTGACCTTTCATATTCCACCAACATTTCGTTGTCCTAGTAACACAAGAGATGCCTTGCTTTCACATAAATTTTGTGTGAACAATGATAAGTCTAGTCTTGCTATTTGTGATTACACTTCCTTTCCAGACACTTATGCTTTATTTAACTCTCTGTGATCATCCCTTTTCCTGTTGCATTTAATCTTTCTCTTTTTAAAACCTCCGTCTGCCCTCTCCTGAGAGTTTTGGATTTGGATGGATTTTATTTTAATTTATAATTTTATCCCCTCCTTGAAAAAGGTCCAGCAAAAGAGTATTAGAAAGGTGTTTTAAAAAAGTTAGAACATCTTCTAAACTTTTAACTTTCCTTCTGAAATTTGCAAAACAACGGATAATAATAAAAAAAAATAAATATAATAATTATAATAATAATAATAATAATAATAATAATAATAATAATAATAATAATTATAATAAAACAACAAAAAAAACAATAAAAAATAATAATAATAATAATAATAATAATAATAATAATAATAATAATAATAATAATAATAATAATAGCAATAATAATAATAATAATATAATAATAATAATAATCATAAAAATAATAATTTCAATTTCAATTTCAACATTTTATTCAGAAGTACAATTACGATTATACAGTGTTTCAGTAGGTCCTATTCTGCTAAATTCAATATTAATAATTAGTTAGCTGTACATTACTCTGAAAAGGGGATACTAAGTGATCACACTTCCTTTCCAGACACCTTTGTCTGGAAAGCAATGTCTGGTTTCCATTGAAACACAGAGTTTAGTTCATAAATAATTTATCAATATATTTTAATAACCATTAAGATACAAATATGATGCATATTATATAATGAGCAATAATAAATATAGTAATAGCAGTAATAATAATAATAATAGTAATAAAAATAATACTAATAATAATAAAAATAATAATTAATAATAATAATAATATAATAGTAGCTAATAATGGTAATAATAATGAAATAAACGACAATAATAAAAATAATAATAATAATAATAATAATTATAACAATAATAACAGTAATGATAATAATAGTAATTATATTTATAATAAATACCATCTCCAGCAGTAATACTAGAAAAATAGTACAACATTACTGTTAGTGTATGATGTCGCTAGAATTATAGGATTATCTACCGCATTTATTATAATATTAGTAATAATAATGATAATAATAAAACTAATAATGATAATAATAATAATAGAAATAACAGCATTAAAAATTATCTAATAATAATAATAATAATAATAATAATAATAATAATAATAATAATAATAATAATAATAATAATATTCAAGAACTTATATGACAAATTTTAGATATGAGAATCAAACATACAATTTGCTATCTTTTATGATAATATTTTTACTTTTAAAATATAACGTACTTTATAATAGTACTTAAAAGAACTTGATATTTTTTCAAACCCTAAAAACAAGAACTCAAAAAATTGTACTTATGTATAAGTATTTGAATCTGAACCCAAGCCTGATATATATATATATATATATATATATATATATATATATATATATATATATATATATATATATATATATATATATATATATATATATATATATATATATATATATATATATATATAATATAAGATCTTTGGCGTTCCATTCGAAGTTGAATTCCAATTTAAACTTTGAAATGTCAAAAGTTGGGACGCCATTACATTCATAGGTATAATACTGGCAAGAGCATCTTTGCTAAACCTTTCATCAGTGGAAGGCCTTTTATTTATTTAATTTGGTTATTATAACACCAAGTTATTATAATCCGCCATGAGGGAGATGCCTTTGGAAGATCATTTCTTTCACCAACACAAACTTCACCAATCACAATATAAGAATTCATTAAGAGAAAAGTAAAAGTTTAAAGCATCCACTATTAAAACATTTTTTATTATATATATATATATATATATATATATATATATATATATATATATATATATATATATATATATATATATATATATATATATATATATATATATATATATATATATATATATAGTGATGGCATCCGTATCAGCCGAGCAGCCTCATCAAAATTATACATCCGCATCCGCACTTTCGAAAATTCAACATCCGCATCCGCATCCGCATCCACAAATGAGAAAATATGACCAGCGATTCATCAATATATATATATATATATATATATATATATATATATATATATATATATATATATATATATATATATATATATATATATATATATATATATATATATATATATATATATATATATACACTTTCTGGCACTTTAATGGGGCCAATTGGGGGCAATGCGTCGCTTCTTTGCTAACTACCATTGAAGTGAATCTTGCTTTGCCTTGGGGGACGCTTCTGTCTCTGCTGAAAAGGTACGGGCCATGATCCTTGAAGGGATGGGCAGATTCATTCCATCTTCAACTAAATCTTTTTCTCCTCAAAATCCATGGTTCGATGGCAACTATTCTCTTGCCCTTCGAGAGAGATAGTGCTTATCGTGAGTGGAAAAACTCTCCTTCTCCTATCACTCTTGCTAATTTTCATTCAGCTCGGAATCGTTGCAGGGATGTTCTTCGACGGACTAAGCGTACTTTCACAAAAAGGAAGTGCGCTGACCTCCATCGCTCTCCTACTGATAAAAATTTCTGGCCTCTTATCAAAAATATCTCTAATAACATCTGTAAATCTGCCTTTCCTCCTCTTATTAGATCTGATGTTTCTGTATCTAATACTCCTAGTCAAGCCAAATAGATTCATAATGCTTAAGGTAGGAATTGGCAAGTATAGCGCTGAGGGGTGATCCCATCGCTAGAGAGATAGATTGACAGTAAAGTTCTTGACTGGAAAAGAAGTAAGTGTCAGAGGTGGCTGGAGTTAAGATTTCTTTGAATTTAGATTTGGAAAAATTTTAAAAAGTTGATTGAGTGTTATAAATATAGTTAAACAAGATGTTGATGACGTCAGAGGTGGGATATTAGTGTATAGAGATTGGATATCGAGGCTGGTTAGGTAATACTTATGTAAGTCTGCAATAGAGAAGAGCCAATTTTTGAAGTTATAAGAAATTTAGTGTATATTCGTTTGTGATGAATGGAGATAGAAATGGGACTAAAAATTTGGCCAAGTTGTAATTATGAGTTGTGTAAGCTGCTAATATAGGTCTGACGGAGACACAGGGTTTATGAATCTTTTGGAAGCCGTGGAGAGTTCCTGGGGCTGAGCCTCTTGAGTAACAGGAGTCAAAATCAGGTTTGCTTAATCTTTTGATATCGTCATAATATATTTACAATTATTGATTTTATTTAGGTTTCCAAAAACTTACTTTAGACAAAAAACTAACACATTTATGGGCAAACTCATATGCCCGTGCACTGCTCGGATTACAGCGGGTATGGACAAGCAGAATGATACTTAAAATATTAACAGATTAAAATGAACGAGGCAGACCATGCTAACGAGCGGGTATGGTCGGAGTGAACGATATTTAAAAAATACTGTAGAGAAGTTAGAGGTATGGCCGGTAAGTCTGAGGCTACTTTTGCTTTTCAAGGTTTATATATATATATATATATATATATATATATATATATATATATATATATATATATATATATATATATATATATATATATATATATATATATATATATATATATATATATATATATATATATATATATATATATATATATATATATATATATATATATATATATATATATATATATATATATATATATATATATATATATATATATATATATATATATATATATATATATATATATATATGGATGGAGCGATAATAAAAAAATTTTAAAAATGCAAAAGTCTTAATTAAACCACAAATACCGATACCGATACGATACCTTTAAAATTCACAGATACTGAATACAGATACCGATACCTATATCAATTTTTTATTTTTTTACTGAGTTTATGAAGGCTGAAATAAGAATGAAAAATAACCGATGCCTGCATAAAATTTTGGTTTTCTGCTGTCGGTAATATCTAATGATTTTGAAGTCACTTTGTTAAAAAACTATTGAAATGTCTGTCTGTTAAAATTAATTCTATAACACAAGCCATGCGTTATATATTTATATATACAGGGTGTCTCATTCGTTCTAGGCCCAAGATATGCTCTTATTTTTATATCAACGTAATGGTCATAAGTTAATAAAATTTGCCACGAACAAACCTTTTTGTGCGAGTATCGTGATGACATCACAACAAATGTTGAAAGTGATCGCCATTAGAATCAAGGCATGTTTGCACACGCTTTTCCATGTTATGGAATGTTGTCGCGAACATATTGGGAGTTGACAGAGTCAATTCCCTGCCGAATGCTGTCTTTCGGTTGCATGAGAGTACGTGGCTTACTGCGATACTTTTTCCCTTTCAGCATTTCCAGTAGGAAGAAACCCATCGAGGCATGGACAGGTAACCCAGGTAGCCAAAGTATTTCAGAAATAACCCAATCTTCAAAGAGGTAGGGACTCAATTTTGTACATGCTGACGTTGGGTATGTGGCAAAGGGGTCCATCCTGCTTTAAATGATTGCAACTCATTGAAGATGTCCGTATGACCAGTAATTTGATATACTGTATATCAACGCGTATACATATATATATATATATATATATATATATATATATATATATATATATATATATATATATATATATATATATATATATATATATATATATATATTATATATATATATATATATATATATATTTATTTTTCCTCTGGTAGGCAAAAACCAGAGGTTACTAAAATTTCCACCAGAGTTTGGGAGGAAATCGGAAACCTGGTCAAATTGAAGACCGATATGTGCAGATACACGGTGTTTGAAGGTGTGTAAGTCACACGAGGTTGGGAAAATAGATGATGGGAGTGTTCCAGAATTTACTGGCAGAGTACATATAAGATTGAGCATAACGGTTAAATCTGGGGTCAGAGAGTTGGACAGAGAAATGATGAGACAGTGTAAAAAGGGATGTCGCATGAGCTCTTCTCAATGGAGGAAGTATGCGACGAGAGAGTTCAGAAGAGCAGCGTTCGTTGTAATAGCGATAGTATAGAGAGACTGATGCAACAATTCTTCGGGAAGAAAGAGACTGGAGAGAATTAGTGTGAGCAGGAAAGTTCATATAAAGAAAAGCTCTAGACTCCACCTTTTCAAGGAGAGCTGTATAAGTAGAACCACTCCAAGTGAGTGAGACATACTCCATACAGCTATTTATTAAGCTACCCCCCGTGGTTTCTCCGAGGATACTGTTATTGACGCCATTATTATTAATTTGCTTTTTTTTTTAAATATGAGTTGAATAAGAATACTGAAATATCTGGTGTGTTCATATATTTATTTCGCATTTATAACTTGAGCTGTGTGATTTAGGGCATTATTATCTTCATAAATGGCCCACCCCTAAGAAATATCTCTGAAACAGCTTATGAACCTGGTCACCCAAAATGCCACATAATCCCTGGCAATTACATTAGTGAGATAGTGATAATTAGGGCTGCAGAATACATAATATTGCTGCCCAAACTATGACGAAATCTCCGGTTTACTTGTGGTATAAGACAGTCCAGATCATATTCCTGGAATAGTAAATAAGAAAGAGGTTGGGAATTGTGTGAAGGTCAATTCAGCTGTTTTCCCTTGGTTGGCAGTCCAATCCTTATGAGAGTTTCACCATTCTCTTCACTTTCTAGCATTCATGTTTCCAAAAGATTTGACAATTGCAGCACACCCATGAATGTTCAGTCAATTGAGTTCTCTACTCCTTGTTTTTCTGTTGACAGGGTTTGTAAGACAGGTATTCAGCTTAGAGGTAACTTTTCTGGTGTTGTTTTCTTATTTTTAATCAGAATCCTTCGCAATTCTCATCTGTCTCTGTCGATCATCCAGTTTCGACTTACCTCTACACTGAAATTTATCGGATGATATTTTTGCGGTAGCACAATATGAGCTTATGACCTTGGATATGGTATCTGAGAATCAATGATCCCTGTAAGCTTGGACATACATTACTTGTATCAGCACAGAATTTTGACCAAAGGTTACTTGACGGTCCCTATCGACGTTATCTGTTATCTATCGCACGTGACATGAGAGGCCTATGGCTATTTAAGAATATATATATATATATATATATATATATATATATATATATATATATATATATATATATATATATATATATATATATATATATATATATATATATATATATATATATATATATATATATATAGGGTAGGAAATGTTACCATACTTGGGGTTTGTAATATGACTTTATATTTTATTTTGCAGATAAATTTAAAAGATTCGTTTGACCAAAGAGCTAAAAACTGAGATAACAATGAAAGCAAAGTCAGGAAACAGTTGCAGGGTTGCAGCGGAATTTAAAGGAAAACATGGAACAAACATCACACACAACAAGTGGCAAATATCATTAAAAAATTTCAAAAGACTGAAAGTGTTGCAGATCAACAGAAAAGTGGTCGAAGATGTACAGTAGCTGATGAAGATACAACGGGATGATACTCGCAGCACTTACATGGAGTCCCCGAAAAAGTTCAAGAAGATTCTCTAGTGAAAGTGATGTCAGCAGATCCGGTATCAGGCCCATTTTTAAAGCAAACAAATGGCATAACTTAGCTTCTGTATGAAAACGACCAGGATTCACGAATGAAATTTTATGAATGATTAATCAGAAAATCAAAGAAAAAGGCAAACATTTCATTGAAAATCTTGTTTACAGATGGAACAAATTTTTACGTCAATGAAAATGTTAATCTGCAAAGCGTACTATACTGGAGTTATGGAAACTCCACCGATTAGTCCGAAAAAGACGTAATTTGATGGTGAATTGATAGTATGGGATGGGTTATGGGGATCCAATTATTGAGCCGTTTAAAGTACCGGTAATCTTAATCCAGAAAAGTATCTTTACATGCTGCAAGAAACGATTTTCCTATGCCTGCTAAATGAGGACAACGACTTCTCAGTTTACTTTCATTATGATATTCGCGTGCGTCAGTAGATAGGTTCTTGGATTAGTCGGAGTGGACCTGTGAAAATCTGAGAGCTCCTCGCAGATTTTCAGTTCTTAGTAGCCCCTTATTTTTTTTCCATTGTGGGCAAGTACAGTTCCATGTCTATCAAAAAAAGATACGAGATATAAATCATCTTGAAAAACGTATTAAAACAAAATTACAAGCCTAAATCCAGCTATGCAATTCGCGTTCATCAGCACTGTGAGGCACGTAATTAGGTCTGTTTTGAAAATAATGACACCCACGTGGAACATAAATGAATAAAAGTATTTTCATAAACCACTTCGAATTTTCTCTATGTATGGCGCTTAATGCCCACTGAATATATATATATATATATATATATATATATATATATATATATATATATATATATATATATATATATATATATATATATATATATATATATATATATATATATATATATTATATATATATATATATATATATATATATATATATATATATATATATATATATATATATATATATATATATATATATATATATATATATATATATATATATATATATATATATATATATATATATATATATATATATACAAGAAAAGTGTGGAGTCGATTCAGAAGAAGAAGAACTACAGAACACTGACTAGCAAAGACTTTACAGTCCACTCAAGGCTAGTCTGTTAAATAATCAATAGTCGGCGAAGACACTATAAATACAGCTCCAGATATCTTAATAGAGTTATATTTAGCGTTACGTAAATGATTTCATCATTTATTGTTCAATAATAATGAAGTACAAAGTCTTGTAAACTATACGGTCATAAACCAATTTCCTTGAAATGTATATCCAATTTCTTCTTGAATGATTCGATGTTGTTACTGTTCACTATTTGATAAGAAAGACTATTCCATTTTTCAAACACATCGTACGTAAAAAAAAATTTTTTTCTAAGTTTGTTTGTAATCGTTTGTGAGATGGCTTGTGTCCGTTGCTACGTGTTAGGTCATTCAAGTCGTACCGAAAGTATTGCTTATAATCAACGTTGTCAAATTTATTTAGAATTTTAAATACTTCAATTAATTTTCCTCTCAATCTTCTTGTTTCTAGAGAATGTATATCCAGTTCTCTTAACCGTTGCACATATGATTTACCTCTCAATTCTGGTATTAATTTAGTTGCCCTTTTTTGAATACTTTCGATTTTATCTATGTCCTTTTTGAGATATGGACTTCAAAACTGTACCGCGTATTCCAGATGAGGTCTAACTAACGATTTATAAAGAGGAAGTATTATATTTTTAGATTTATATTCAAAATTTCTAGCAATGAAACCTAAAGCTTTATTAGCCTTCTTAACAAAATCAGCAGACTGTTTTGCAAATTTTAAATCCTTACTGATTAAAACTCCAAGATCCTTATCCTCACCGACAACTTTGATAACTGAGTCACCTATAACATAATTAAATTCGATATTCCTGCTTGCAGAATGTAAAACCTTACATTTATCAATATTAAATTTCATTTGCCATGTTTTCGACCAATTGACTATTTTATTCAAATAACCTTGGAGTACTTGATAATCTTTCTCACAAGTTATGCGATTTCCAATTTTTGTATCGTCTGCAAATTTTGAAATATTACTTAATATATTTTCATCTATGTCATTTACATATACAATAAAGAGTATTGGACCCAGGACAGATCCTTAAGGCACCCCACTGATAACATTCACCCATTCTGAGCATTCGCCATTAATTACGACACGTTGAAGTCGATCCAATAACCAGTTTTTAATCCAATAAAAGTTTTCCTCGAATTCCATGAGCTCTAAGTTTTTCCAATAATCTTTGATAAGGGACAGTATCGAATGCTTTTTGAAAGGCTAAGTAAATGACATCATAAGACTTGTGGTTACCCACATTGTTAATAACTTCATTAAAAAATTCTAGTAAATTTGTTAAGCAAGATCTATTTTTTCTAAAGCCATGTTGAGAATTATTGAGCAACTCGTGATCTTCAAGATGTGCAACTAATCTACTCGCTAGTATTGCCTCAAAAATTTTGCCAACAATAGAAGTTAAACTAATTGGTCTGTAGTTATTGGGAAGCTTACGATCACCTTTTTTAAAAATAGGAGTTATATTAGCAAGTTTGAAATCATGCGGAACTATTCCCTGTTGTAGAGACTCGTTGAAGAGCTTTGTCAAAGGTTTCACTAATATATCTTTCAAGCTTTTAAGATGTACCGGATAGAAGCCATCTGGTCCAGGGGATTTATTTATTAATAATTTATCAATTTGGAAAGCAACTTTCTCTTCTAAAATTTCAAATGTATCTAGAATATTCTCTATATAAAAATCTTTTATATCTTGCATGCTAGGAACATTATCTAGGTTTTCTTTCGTAAAAAAAGAAGGAAAAAATTATTTAAAACGTTTGCCACATCAACATTGTTTGATTTTAGATTTCCTTCATTGTCCAAAACTGGTCCAATTGATTCTTTAATAGAACTTTTATTATTTACATAGTTGTAAAACCTCGAGATTATTTTTACTTTCTCGAGCAATATTAATTTCGAAATTTCTTTTAAAATATCTGATTAATCTTTTGCAGTTTCAATGCCAAGCTATGTAAATGTTATTATTTTCTACCGTAGGAGAAGATTTCCAATGTTTATAAGTTCTGTTTCTGTTACCTAAAGAATCCCTAATTTCATTGTTCCTCCATCTTTTTTACGAATTTGGAAAAGTTCACTTCATTTTAAATGGGACAAAAACTTCTTTTTCATTAAATATTTGTAGAAAAGTATTCCACATTACATTAACATTTCCTAATAATATTTCATTCCAATCGAAGGAAGATAAACTATTTTTAAAACCATTAAAATTCGCATTTTTAAAATCTGAAATTTTCAAATGATTGTTATATATTTTGTTTTCAATATTAATAATAAATTTAACCATGTTGTGATCGCTTTTTCCAATAGGTTCAATAACATCGAATCTTTTTACAAAATTTAAGTGACTAACTATTAACAGGTCTAAAATATTATTCCCTCTCGTTGGGCAGTCGTTTATTTAAAACAAAATTATCTCCTAAGAATTTTAGTAATTGCTTACCTTCCGCATCTGCATCAAGTAAATTATAGTTGATATTTGGGCAGTTAAAGTCCCCTAAAATTATTGTATACCCTTCTGAAATTCTGTTTAATTCGGTATACAGAAGTATATCTGTTACAGAATGTGAAGATGGTGGATGATAAACATTAATTAAATTTAAATTTAAATTCAACCTCTCTATTTTAATACCAATGATATCAATTTCATTAATTTCATCTAGTTCAAGCTGAGTGGTTCGATATTTTTCTTTCATATAAATCATAATGCCACCCCTCTTTCCTGTTGTTTCTATCTTTGAAAAATAACTTGTAGCCATAAATATGAAATTCCGAAATGAAATCGCGATCTCTAAAGTTGCAGCAAGTCTCTGTAATTGCAATAATATCATAGTTTTTGACGTAAACAATAGCTTTTAAATTCTTTTTGTTTGTTTCGGTTACTTCTTGCATTAAGAGAAACCGCTTTTATTTCGCTAACGTTGAATAAAGATCTTGACCTACCCGAAAATCCTGTTTCTTACATATTATCTCTCTACGCATTTTTGTGACTTCTGTATCTAAGAGTCGACCTAATCTTGCGTCACCAACGTCATTCAGATGAACCCCATTCCTTCTAAATAAATAGTTATGGTTAGCAAAACTTAACCAAAAGTTGGCAAAAGAGACGTTTTCATCTTTACATATTTCTTCTAGCCTAGTGTCAAAGAAAATAGCTCTCCTTGTAAATTTTAAGCTCATAAAGTTACGAGGCAAAACACCCAAACAAAACCTTACTAGTGTTTTCTTTGGTTTTCTGAATTGTTTTTCTATATTTATCGATTACGTCGTTAATCATAGATTCTTTATTATACACGTCATTCGAGCCAGTCATGAGGCATACCAG
>SEYY01020057.1:0-15000 GCA_009176605.1 Armadillidium nasatum
ATATAATATATATATATATATATATATATATATATATATATATATATATATATATATATGGTATTTTGTTTATTGGTTTATTTGTATGGAACAAAAGCCTTGTCTTCCAATATTTAATAAAACTGACAAGGAGGTAATTGCCGAGTACATCGAAATAATGACGCCTATTGCTGTTAGGCTGGATATGTTGCAGGATGAGAAGAATACGTACGCTTTGGTTCTATTGCCTAACCTCTTCGTCCTCAATGACAATCTCGTGGAATTGCAACTATAGGTGAAAAAACTTAACTATGCAAAAGCTTAGTCAACTACTTACTAAAGCAGCCAAAGCCAAACAAAGGGAAAGAAAAGGGATTTGAACCGAGGGTTCAGCAGGATTTTTGATGATTGTGATTTACTTATGGCAACAGCTCTGCACCCTCACTTCAAACTCGGAGTGGCACATAGGTTAAATGAGGGGAAGTATCCAGCTGTCAAGACGAGGATATTGGAGGAAATAAAGTGTAATATTGCATCGAATTTTACTCCTCCACATCAAGGCACTGAAGGTGATGGGAATGAATCTGAAATGGACCCATTTAAGGTGAGCTATTTTTATAATTTAGAACAAACTTTAAAAATCTCTTGTCCTATATATATATATATATATATATATATATATATATATATAATATATATATATATATATATATATATATATATATATATATATATATATATATATATATATATATATATATATATATATATATATATATATATATATATATATATATATATATATATATATATATATATATATATATATATATATATATATATATATATATATATATATATATATATATATATATATATATATATATATATAATATATATATATATATATATATATATATATATATATATATATATATATATATATATATATATATATATATATATATATATATATATATATATATATATATATATATATATATATATATATATATATATATATATATATATATATATATATATATATATATATATATATATATATATATATATATATATATATATATATATCTATATATATATATATATATATATATATATATATATATATATATAATATATATATATATATATATATATATATATATATATATATATATATATATATATATATATATATATATATATATATATATATATATATATATATATATATATATATATATATATATATATATATATATATATATATATTATATATATATATATATATATATATATATATATATATAATATATATATATATATAATATATATATATATATATATATATATATATATATATATATATATATATATATATATATATATATATATATATATATATATTATATATATATATATATATATCACTGAGAGATAGAATGAGGAGTGAACTGGTGAGAGAGGAATTGGGGTGGAATCAATTTTGGAATGCATAGAAAGAAACCAACTGAGATGGTTTGGTCACGTGAAGAGAATGGGGGAGGAGAGAGACTGAGAGAAATGCTGGAATGGAGACCAGAAGGAAGGAGACCGAAGGGAAGACCAAGGAAGAGATGGATGGAGGCGGTAGAAGAAGCCATACAACGAAGGAACAAGACACTGGAAGAGGTGGAAGACAACCGAATGTTTGAGGACAGAAATGCGGGGAGAAGATTTTGGAGGAGTAGCACCCGTCAGGCGCCAGCCTACCTGTTTGGAAGGTGATGATGATGATGATGAAGATAATATATATATATATATATATATATATATATATATATATATATATATATATATATATATATATATATATATATATATATATATATATTCATAATACACTGACATAATGTTCAAATGAAACTTAAAAAGATTTGAGTTCTTGATACCATTTCTAAATTTTTCAGAAACTGAAGGCCCCATATATCCAGCAGACACCTCTGGAGGAGAAGTTGCGGCAAACCTTGGATAGCTGGGATGCAGTAAATGTTCACCACAATACCCCTCTCACTAGGAACCTTTTTCCATGTGAATACCAAGAGGTCTGGGTGGACTTGTTTATGAAGTATAATACCCCATTACCCAGCTCAGCGGCCGTGGAGAAGTTGTTTAGTCAAGGCTCTGACATTCTAAGACCAAAGAGGGCAGCCATTGCATCCAGCAATTTTGAAAAATTTATTTTCATGAAAGGGAATATGACCCTTTTCAGAATGCAAGAGGAGAGCTACGAGGAGGAAAGAGATCATAGATGGCTGAATAAATAATAATAAATTCTTTCTCATTTTTTGTTATATATTTGCATTTATCAAATAAAATTTAAAAATAATTCATCTTTACATCCTAGCGCTAAATTTTTTTTTTATTTTTTTTTTTTTTTATTTTTTTTTTTTTTTTTTTTTTTTTTCAAAATTTGCGCTTTAAAATTTTTTTTTTATTTGCGGACATGTGCGCTTTTGCATTTGCGGACTAAATTTTTGAAAAAATGTGCGCTTTTGCATTTGCGGACAAAGTTTTTAAAATTTGCGCTTTTGAGTTTGCGCTCTAAATTTTAAAATTTGCGCGCCCACCTCTGATATATATATATATATATATATATATATATATATATATATATATATATATATATATATATATATATATATATATATATATATATATATATATATATATATATATATATATATATATATATATATATATATTATATATATATATATATATATATATATATATATATATATATATATATATATATATATATATATATATATATATATATATATATATATATATATATATATATATATATATATATATATATATATATATATATATATATATATATTATATCTCCTACGGTGGGCAAAGGCCAGAGGCCTACCAAATTCCACCGGAGTTGGAAAAATCTTATCCTGATCAAAGAAGGCCAATTTGTACAAATACACGGCGTTTGAAAGTATGCAAGTCAAAGGAAGCTCGGAAAACAGATATTGAGTGTGTCCCAGACTTTACCAGTAGAGTATATGTGTGATTGTTTATAGCGGTTAAGTATGGGGTCTAAAAGTTGTACAGAAAAAGGATGAAACTGTGTAGAAAGGCGTGTCGACCGAGCTCTTCTCAATGGAGGAGGTATACAACGAAAGAGTTCAGAAGAGCAGTGTCCTTTGTAATAACGATAGTAAAGAGACAGTGAATCAACAATTCGAATAGCAGAAAGAGATTGAAGATAGTTAGTAAGAGCACAAGATTTGATGAAACGAAAAGCCCTTGGCTCCAACTTCTCAAGGACACCTGTAGGAATGAAACCACCCCAGATGAGCGATGTTTACTCCATCCAAGGGATAACAACAACCCTTTAGAGATCAAGCAACTGTTGTGGCGTGAAGTAAATCTGAATGCGCCTCAGTACACAAAACCTTTTAGATGCTTGTTTAGAAAGAGAAGTAATGTAATCTTTCCAAGAAAGATCACGAGAAAAGGATACGTCGATATTATTCAGAACAGAAGAAGGTTTGAGTATTGTGTTTTCGAAGAAGATATCATAGTTGTGCGGAAAATTGTCCCGAGTGAAGAGATGCAGGAGCTAAGTTTTTGTGGCATTAAAAACAACCATGTTTTCTCTCCCCCAATTTGAATTACGTGAAAGATCAGAGGTTAGTTGCTCCAAGGCTACCCTTCTTGAGTCTAATAACTACTGTTGGTATTGGCGACTTCCTAACTGAAAGGAGTAATGAAGGGTTGAGTCATCAGCGTAGGTGTGTATAGGTGATGAGGTAATAGAGAGAAGGCCATTAATGAAAAGCAGAAAAAATGTTAGAGATAGGACAGAACCATGAGGAATACGACTGTTAATATATTTAAAGGAAGAACGGTGGCCTTCTACAGAAGCTGCTATAGAACGACCGGAAAGGAAATTAGTGAGAAGATCACAGAGAGAAGAATAGATACCGAAAGAGAGAAGTTTAGAAATCTTAGCTTTGTGCCAGACTCTATTGAAGGCTTTCGATATGTCCAGCACCACAGCAAAAGATTCACGAAATGCCAAAGAGCGGAGGACCAAGAGTCAGAGAGAAGGGAAAGATCACCAGTAGAGCGTTTCTTACGAAATCCATAATGGCGATCTGAGATAAGATTAGAAGAATTGAGATATTTCCAAATCTTTCTGTTAAGGATAGATTCGAAAACTTTAGACAGAAAGGAGGTCATAGAATTAGCACGGTAGTTGGAGGGCTGAGAGGGGTCCCTTTTCTTCGGCACAGGCTGAATGAGCGCAAATTTCCAGTTAGAAGGGAAGGTTGAAGTAGAGAGAAAGAAGAAAAGTTTACCGAGTCAGGGTGCAAGCTTGGAAGCACAAGTTTTGAGAACCAAAGGATTAATATCATCGGGACCATACGCCTTCTTAGTATTAAGCTCAGAGAGAGCATAAAGGACGTCTTTAGAAGTAATTCTAATTTTAGGCATAATTGAGTTAGAGGGGGTTGAAATAGAAGTAATAGCTCCGGATTCGTCTTAGGTTGAATTAGATGCAAAAGTTTGAGCAAAGAGTTCAGCTTTAGAAGAAGGTAAAACAGCAGTTGTGCCGTCGGAAGATATTAAAGGAGGGAAAGAGGAAGAAACAAAGTTAGAATTGAAATTTTTTTAAAAATGAAAGAAAGAACGTGATGAAGAACCAGAAAGATTAGTACATTTTCTGGGGAGAAAAGTGTTTTTAGTGTTAGGAAGGATAAATTTTGCAAGATTCCGGGATGAAATATAAGTAGCGTGAGTTTCTTGAGTTTGAAGACGATGCTAATCCCTGAAGGCAACATCCATGCGGCGAATATCGGGAGAACAAATAGAGTTTAACCAAGGATTGTTAGGTTTAGTATAAGGGAAAGAAAATGGAATGTACCCCTCCATGCCAGAGAGATCACCTCTGTAATGCGTTCTGCACACTACGAGGGACCCCAAACATGGAAGCTATAACCATGACACAGGAAATAGAAGAAGTGCGACCTCAAGTCCTACCGGCTTGCGGTACCAAAGTGCAACAAACGTTTCCTTTCAATAGAAGGGGGTCTTTCCTGCTTAAGACTTGGAGAGATATCAGAGGATACAGAGATTAGAAGGTGATCGGAGGAACCCAGAGGAGAAAAGAGTATAACAGTATAAGGAGAAGGATTAAAAGTTAGGAAAAGGTCAAGAATGCTGGATTCATCTCCAAGACGATTAGGGATAGGAGTAGGGAACCGCACCAGCGGCTAAAGGTCATTTTGGAAAGTGAAATGGAAGGCACGTTCACCAGCTGTACCATGAGAACTGGAAGAAAGCCATTTTTGGTGGTGAACATTGAAATAACCTAATATGAAGATTTCAGAGAAAGGAGAAGAAGAAGTTTAAATAGTAGAAGAATTTAAGATAGTCAGTAGAATTAGGAGATAAATAAGCAGAACAAATGGATTGAGTCGTAGAAAGATAAGATAGCCTATGCCATAAGCTGGAAAATTCGGAAGGCTCCAAATTAGAGACACGAGAAAAAACGACATGTTTGCGAACTTTGCACAACAACCGCCTTTGGCTGAAAATTGAGGATAGAGACAGTAGGAGGAAACAGAGTAGGGTTTACTATCAGAACGCTCAAACATCTGAGTTTCGGCCAAGAATAAGAGGTGAGGTCTAGAAGAAGAGAGGTGATGTTCAACAAAGTCGAAATTGGTGTGCAGACTGCAAAAGTTGCAGAAATTTATGAAAAAAATAGACCGTGCATAAGGACTAGCCAGCAGTTGTGTCTTGGTGGCACCAGACCCATCGCCGGAGGCCATAAACTCCCAAGTGGTGATGGGGGAAGGGATGGATGAGGGCCTATTTTTGGAAGCAGCCCCTCGGGGCTTCTCTGAGGCTACCGAAATTAACGCCATTTATAATTTTTATTATAAAAAGGGTGTTAGTCTTAATATTTTAAGACTGTAAAGGAGATTCTACTCTGTGAGGAAGAAGGTGAGCGCGAAAGGGAGCGAACCATTGGGAACCGGGATGGTATGGGAAGTACCCTTAACATCCCATATACCCAATAGAGGATAATCTCATCGTCTCATATATATATATATATATATATATATATATATATATATATATATATATATATATATATATATATATATATATATATATATATAATATATATATATATATATTAATAAAAATTTAAAGTTAAAAGTAGCTAGATGCCGTCTGTAAGGTAGGAATTTTGGGAGGATTCTTGCTTGGAATTTGAAAAGGGAGGTTGCTAGATTTTGAAAACGTCTTTTTGCATTTTGCCTTCTTAGAGAAAGGATATTATAGTGATCTGTGTGAAATATTCTTATTAGGTTTCACCAATTTCTAAAAATCTTGGATCTTTTCTAAATTTCATATTTGAGTTTCAAGATTTGTTATAATATTTGAATATACATTCGTTTTACAGTCCAAAAATAATATATATATATATATATATATATATATATATATATATATATATATATATATATATATATATATATATATATATATATATATATATATATATATATATTATTTGGTGGCCAGAGGCCTACCAATAGCTATCAGAGTTGGGAAATTCTTCGAACGGGTCAAATTGGAAACCAACATACCCCAATACAATGAATTTGAAATTGTCTGTTAATTAAAGGAAGTTGGGAAAATTGATTTAAATGAATGAGTTTCAGCCTTTTCAAGCGGAGTTCATTTAAGACTGAGCATAGAGATTAAGTCTAGAGTACGAGAATTGGAAAGAAAAAGGATGAGACTTTGTACAAAGGAGTGAGACTGACTCATCAATGGAAAAAGATACCGAGAAAGTTAGTAGGATTAAAATGGGTGATAAGAAGAAAATCCCTGCATTCTACCTTTTCAAGGAGAGATGTGTGAATCAAATACATGGACGAATAACCTTCTCTAAAGAACAAGCAACTGGAGTAAAGTGAAGAAATTTCAAAATCACCTCAGATCAACCAATCTCTTAGAAACTTGTTTAGAAAGAGAAATAATGTGAAACTTCTAAAGAAGATACTCAGAGAATATCTAGGACGGATGAACGTTTGAGTTGTTTTCGAAGATGTTATAGTTGTGTGGAATATTATGTCGAGGAGAAAGATGAACAAACAGAGTTTTTGAGGTAGTGAAAACAACTATGTTTTCTCTTCTAAATAATGAAACTCAAGAACAATAAAGGGTTAGTTTTTAAAGGGCTACCTAAATAGCGGTAATTAATTGCAGTTGTTTTTTAATTTTATTTATTTATAACATATACTCACGTACAAAGCCCTATTCAAGGAAGAGGTGTTAGATGAATAAATATAAAGTTAAAGAGAAAAAAAATAAAAATGTCACCGGCAGGTCCCACCTAAGGCAAGTTTCTTATATGAACGCAGACTCGGGCTTTAAAGAAATTGATATTAAATTCGGTAGGAAACAGAAAATTGGAAAGAGTTTTCACAAGACAGAGATAACAGGAGGAAAGAGGCACACCAGAGGACAAACTTGGAGTTGCCCAAGTCCATGCAAGATGATTGCGCAGACAATACACCCCTTGTGCTACGAGGAAGCAGTATAGGTGGAGGTAAACGAGTGAATAGTTCCCTCGAGAATTTTCCACTGTAGTACCTATAGAAGAGAGACAAAGCTCCAACGTCACGTCGCAAAGATAGAGTCAAGAGAATTAGAAAGATCTTAGAAGTATATAAGTCTTTAAGCCTTTGACTCAACCTTATCCAAAAGACGGGTGAAGCTTGAACCATTTCTGATATGAGAGCAGTACTCCATACAAGGGCAGATGAGACCCTTGAATTATTGGTATAACTGCGTGGAAGAAAAAATTCTCGCAGTCTAAACAGAACTCCCAGCTTCTTTGAAGCCGCCCTAGCAACCTTTGTGATGTTAGGTTTCCAAGATATTTTTCTGTTTATGTTAAGGTAAACGATGTTTATATTGTAAACAGGAGAGATGGGAGAACCATCTAAAGAATTAGAAAAATTAAGATGTGTCTTTTAGAGGGAGATTTCTAGAAGTTGAGTTTTTAAAGAGTTGAATTTCACAAGGTTGAGAGAGCCCCACTGGGAAATTCTATCCACATCTGCAAGAATGGAATTAGAAAGATGAAGAGGAAAGGGCAACTCTAGATGCAAAGAGAGAACCAAATTTGAGATGAGTTGAAGAATGGAAGGTTGAGTCATCGGCATATGAATGGATAGGGCTAGGTGAGCAGCTGAGAAGATCATTAATGAAAATTAAGAATAGAGTGGGAGGCAAGACAGAAACCTGAGGAACACTACTATTAACAGAGAAGGAAGAAGAAGTCGCTTCATCAACAACAGCAGAAACGAAACGATTAGAAAGAAAGCTAGATATAAGTAAGCAAAGAGAAGGAGGAAACCCAAAGGAGGGGAGCTTGGAAAGCAGTGACGCATGCCATACCCGGTCAAATGACTTAGATATGTCAAGCGCCACCACGCAAATCTCCCTATGGTCATTAAGGGCAGAAGACCATATATCTGTGAGATCGAAAAATATATCACCAGTAGACCGTAAACGCCGATAGTCATTAACTTCAAAATGAAAGGGTTGATGAAAGATATAGTTATCGGCTTATTAGTTAATTAGGAATGAATTAATTAAGAGTAGAAGTAATATAAAGAAAAAGTAACAAAGGAAAAACAAAAATATTTGGAGATAGAACAGGTTTCAGAAGAACGCCACTATTAGCAGACTTAAAGGATGAATGGTGGACGTCTACAACAACTTTTATAGAATCAAACCCACGGTCACAGATATTTAGAAATCCAAGCTTTGTGTCGTGCTTTATTGAAGTCTCTTTGATATGCCTAGTGCAACAGCAAAATAATCACTGAAAGGTTATAAAGCAGAGTATCAAGAGTCAGAGAAAAGACATAGATCACTAGTAGAGCATTCGTTACGAAATAGAACACCCCTTCATTATACTATTCGAAATAAATGCACTTGATATTTCTTTATTTTAAGTGATAGTAAAAATTAAAAGTTAAAATTTAAAAAATATATAAGAACAGAAAAGGACAAGCATAGAGTTTTCAATATTCGCACAAATTATTTGGTTTCTCGCCTTAAGATCAGCCATGTCCAAAAGAGAAGCAGAGCTAGATCCACTATCCCCTCCCCCCCTTATGCACACACACATAACCACCTCCTAAATGAGAGAACATTATTCTACTCATGGTGGTTGAGACACTTATATAATGGGAGTAAATATAGGAAAGTAAATTAAAGTAAATATGAGTACATGAAAAATGACAAGCATAGAGTTTGCAATATTCACACAAAACTGATTTTGAGTGCTTAGCATTTCTCACTCTTCGAGGGCTACGCAATGATGGTGTAATGGGAAAGATCAGTTTCCTCGAGCACCTGCCAATGTAAGATCTATAGAAAAGAGATTTTGTGCCAAAGTCACGTAGAAAATGCAGAGGATAAAGGGAGTTTCAAAGTGGGGGACAGTTTATTAGTTTTTTTGCATTAGACTATACCTTGTCCGAAAGACAGGTAGATCTACAGCCAAGACTCCCTTCACATTCTCCTCTGAAATGAGAAAACAGTACTCTATACATGGTGGAAAAGACTATTATATAATGGGAGTGACTGTTCGGAAGAAAAAATTCTCACAAATCCGGTTGGTGTTACTCTCCATATATATATATATATATATATATATATATATATATATATATATATATATATATATATATATATATATATATATATATATATATATATATATATATATATATATATATATATATATATATATATATATATATATATATATATATATATATATATATATATATATATATATATACTCAATTGCAATTAAATAACAATAGGAGAGTGACCCTAGAGTAGGCAACTTCTGGTCTTTCTCGTATAGGGAGGGAAAATATTAGAATTTTCAGTCACCAAAACTCTGATCCTCCATCTTTGTACTCGATACAACGTTCAATGTAATTCTGACATCGCCATTCAAACTTTCATCTGTCCTTAAATATTCTCAATATTTCTTTTTCTCGTAATCTTTCTTTGAAGGATTACAATCCTTCTCCTAGAAAACAAGCCTCTTTGATGTAAAATGTTCTTTGTCTTCTTCGAAATTTGTTTACTTTTCACAGGTGTCTTGATTAACCAGCTGTCAAGTAATTCAGCTTAGGGGTGAATGTTTGTGCTTATTTGTACTTGAGAGCGAACGTTGCGGCTAAAGTGAAAGTATTAGAGAATGTATATATATCATGTACTTATTTTGAGTTTGCGTTTGTGTGTATGTGTATATGAGTTTGGATATTTGATAGTATGCATATTTAAGTGTCTGCCTTTACAATCTTCTATAGCCTACCTCATGTTGATAAGTAAGGTGTCTTAAAGGCATAGGGTATGAGATTCTACAACTGCTACTATTACGTATTACATAATAATAATAATGATTTGTGGTATGTGTTTGCGTGTGCAGGTATTTGTATAAGTGTTTAACAATTTGTTATATAATAATAATAAAAATAAAAATATTATAATAACAATAATAATAATAATAATAATAATAATAATAATAATAATAATAATAATAATAAATAATAATAGCAAATTCAATAAATATAAAATAATATTTAGTGAAATTTGTTTATTGAATGAAAAGAACTAAAAACAGTTGCTTTGGAAATATACTATGTGTGTGTATGTGTGTGTTAGGTGATTGTACATGTGTTAAACAATGAATGCTTATACAATAATGAATACGTATATGTGTATGTGTTCATAATTTCAATGAAGGTTGGGATAGATATGGGCACTGTAGGAGTAATGTGATGGGTTACTCTACGCCATTATGCATTTATATATATATATATATATATATATATATATATATATATATATATATATATATATATATATATATTATATATATATATATATATATATATATAATATTTATATTACATATATATATATTATATATATATATATATATATATATATATATATATATATATATATATATATATATATATATATATATATATATATATATATATATATATATATATATATATATATATATATATAATATATATATATATATATATATATATATATATATATATATATATATATATATATATATATATATATATATATATATATATATATATTATATATATATATATATATATTCAGCAAAATTGATATTAAAAAATTTATACGAAAAATATTACTAACCTTATGCTTTTTCTCATTTGAGGGGGAAGGCGGGTGAGGGGAGGGATGGAAACTCGATAGGGTAGAGATATGGTGAACCCTTAATCCTTACCACATCTATATATATATATATATATATATATATATATATATATATATATATATATATATATATATATATATATATATATATATATATATATATATATATATATATATATATATATATATTATATATATATATATATATATATATATATATATATATATATATATATATATATATATATATATATATATATATATATATATATATATATATATATATATATATATATATATATATATATATATATATATATATATATATATATATATATATATATATATATATATATATATATATATATATATATATATATATATATATATATATATATATCCTCTGGTGGGCAAAGGCCAGAGGCCTACCAAATTCCACCAGAGTTGGGAAAGATCTATTATCATTGTCGATGGTGGCCGACGTGTCCAGATACACGGCGTTTGAAAGAATGCAAGTCAAAGGAAGTTGGGAAAACAGATGAAGGGAGTGTGTTCCAGACTTTACCAGTAGAGTATATGTAAGACTGAGCATAGCGGTTAAGTCTGGGGTCGGAGAGTTGGACAGAGAAAGGATGAGAATGTGTAGAAAGGCGAGTCGCATGAGCTCTTCTCAATGGAGGAGGTATGCGACGAGAGAGTTCAGAAGAGCAGTGTCCGTTGTAATAGCGATAGTAAAGAGAGAGTGATGCAACAATTCGACGGGCAGAAAGAGATTGAAGAGAGTTAGTAAGAGCAGGAGAGTTGATGAGACGAAAAGCCCTAGACTCCACCTTCTCTAGGAGAGCTGTATGTGTGGAACCACCCCAGGTGTGCGAAGCATACTCCATACAGGGGCGAACAACACCCCTATACAGAGCAAGCAACTGGGGTGGCGTGAAGTAATTCTGAAGGCGCCTCAGAACACCCAACCTCTTAGAAGCTTGTTTAGAAAGAGAAGTAATGTGATCTTTCCAAGAAAGATCACGAGAAAAAGAAACACCAAGAATATTAAGAACAGATGAAGGCTTGAGTTGTGTGTTTTCGAAGAAGATATCATAGTTGTGTGGAAGATTGTGTCGAGTGGAGAGATGAAGGAATTGAGTTTTTGAGGCATTGAAAACAACCATGTTTTCTCTGCCCCAATTTGAAATACGAGAAGATCAGAGGTTAGTTGCTCCAAGGCTACCTTCTCGAATCTATCAACTGCTGTTGGGTGGGACGTTTTCAAACTGGAAGGAGTAATGAAGGGTGGAGTCATCAGCATAGGAGTGGATAGGAGATGAGGTGATAGAGAGAAAGTCATTAATGAAAAGTAGAAAAAGTGTAGGTGATAGGACAGAACCCTGAGGAACACCACTGTTAATAGATTTAAAGGATGAACGGTGGCCGTCTACAACAGCTGCTATAGAACGACAGAAAGGAAATTAGAGAGAAGATCACAGAGAGAAGGATAGATACCGAAAGAGGGAAGTTTAGAAATCAAAGCTTTGTGCCAGACTCTATCGAAGGCTTTCGATATGTCCAGCGCGACAGCAAAAGATTCACCGAAATGCCGAATAGCGGAGGACCAAGAGTCAGAGAGAAGGGAAAGAAGATCACCAGTAGAGCGTTTCTTACGAAAGCCATACTGGCGATCAGAGATAAGATTAGAAGAATTGAGATGTTTCCAAATCTTCCTGTTAAGGATAGATTCGAAAACTTTAGAGAGAACGGAGGTCAAAGAAATAGGACGGTAGTTAGAGGGTTGAGAGGGGTCCCCCTTCTTCGGCACAGGTTGAATGAGCGCACGTTTCCAGCAAGAAGGGAAGGTTGAAGTAGAAAGACAAAGACGAAATAGTTTACCGAGGCAGGGTGCAAGCTCGGAAGCACAAGTTTTGAGAACCACAGGAGGAATACCATCAGGACCGTACGCCTTCTTAGTATTAAGCTCAGAGAGAGCAGAAATAACATCTTTAGAAAAAAATTCTAATTTTAGGCATAAATTGAGTTAGAGGGGGTTGAAGGAGGAGGAATAGCTCCGGAATCGTCTAAGGTTGAATTAGAGGTAAAAGTTTGAGCAAAGAGTTCAGCTTTAGATGAAGGTAAAACAGCAGTTGTGCCGTCGGAAGATATTAAAGGAGGGAAAGAGGAAGAAGCAAAGTTAGAGTTGACATTTTTTGCAAAATGCCAGAAAGAACGTGAAGAAGAGGAACCAGAAAGATTATTGCATTTTCTACGGAGAAAGGAGTTTTTAGTGTTACGAAGGATAGATTTTGCACGATTCCGGGATGAAATATAAGTAGCGTGAGTTTCTGGAGTTTGAAGACGACGGTAATCCCTGAAGGCAGCATCCCTGCGGCGAATAGCACGAGAACAAGCAGAGTTAAACCAAGGTTTATTAGGTTTAGTAGAAGGGAAAGAATATGGAATGTATGCCTCCATGCCAGAGAGAATCACCTCGGTAATGCGTTCTGCACACTCCGAGGGACCCCTCCCATGGAAGCAATAATCATTCCACGGGAAATCGAAGAAGTACGACCGCAAGTCCGACCAGCTTGCGGCACCGAAGTGCCACAAACGTTTCCTTTCCGTAGAAGGGGGTCTTTCCTGCGGAAGACTTGAAGAGATAGAAGAGGATACAGAGATAAGAAGGTGATCGGATGAACCCAGAGGAGGAAAGAGTTTAACAGTATAAGGAGAAGGATTAGAAGTTAGGAAAAGGTCTAGAATGTCTGCTTCATCTACAAGACGATCAGGGATACGAGTAGGGAGCTGCACCAACTGCTCAAGGTCGTTTTGGATAGCGAAAAGGAAGGCACGTTCACCAGCTGTATCATGAGAACTAGAAGAAAGCCATTGGCGGTGGTTGAACATTGAAATCACCTAATATGATGATTTCAGAGAAAGGAGAAGAAGAGAGAATGTGCTCTATTTTGGAGTTTAAATAGTCGAAGAATTTAGCATAGTCAGTAGAATTAGGAGATAAATAAACTGAACAAATGAATTTAGTCGTAGAATGGCAAGAGAGCCTAAGCCATAAGGTGGAAAATTCGGAAGACTCCAAATTAGAGACACGAGAACAAACGACATCGTTGCGCACGTATGCACAACAACCGCCTTTGGCTGAAAATTGAGGATAGAGACAGTAGGAGGAAACAGAATAGGGTTTGCTATCAGAACGCTCAAACATCTGAGTTTCGGTCAAGAATAAGAGGTGAGGTCTAGAAGAAGATAGGTGATGTTCAACAAAGTGGAAATTAGAGTGCAGACCGCGAATGTTGCAGAAATTAATGAAAAAAATAGACCGTGCATCAGGACAAGCCGGCAGCCGTGTCCTGGTGGCACCAACCCCATCACCGGAGGCCACCAACTCCCAAGTGGTGATGGGGGAAGGGGTGGATGAGGGGCTATTTTTGGAAGCCGCCCCCGGGCTTCTCCGAGGCTACCGAAGTTGACGCCATTATTGATTTTTTTTTTTTATAAGATGTGTCAGAAATGTTCTATGTATGTAAAGGAGAGCCTACTCCGTGAAGATAGAAGGTGAGCGCGAAAGGGAGCGAACCATTGGGCACCGGGATGAGATAGGAGTACCTTTAACACCCCGTATACCCAACAGGGGGTAATCTCATCGCTTCGGGAGCGCTACTTCCCTCCCCCGTAAAA
>SEYY01020057.1:20000-40000 GCA_009176605.1 Armadillidium nasatum
TAAAACTTTTAATAGCATATTAAATAAGACCTTCCCTACCAAATCGAATGTGTGTTTGAACGTATGTAGGTAATATGTGCATTCGTGTAAAATGAAAGTGTATACTTTATATATTAAGGTGTTAAAAAATCGTTTCAAAAATCTTGAAAATCATTTTCTTATGTCAATATTTTGAAGAGATTTCGCTTCATCATTCAATCCTTAAAATAAATTTCATGAAGGTTAAAAATAATAAAATATATAAAGAATATTTTTACAAGATTTTTCGAAAAGGGAAAGTACAGAAGATGAAAAAGGCTTCGGAATAATAAAATAAGAATATATATATATATATATATATATATATATATATATATATATATATATATATATATATATATATATATATATATATATATATATATATATATATATATATATATATATATATATATATATATATATATATATATATATATATATATATATATATATATATATATATATATATATATATATATATATATATATATATATATATATATATATATATATATATATATATATATATATATATATATATATATATATATATTTTTTATATTAAATTTTTAAAATTTTTTTTAAATATTTTAAAAAAACTACTAAACGTACGTTAAAAAGGAAAACATTTTTGGAATCCTTAAAGAATTTTAATAAAGGAAAATTAGGAATAAAAAAAAACTTATAATAATTTTAATACGTACATAATTAATAGTTTGTTTAATGTGTTGAAAGATATCGTACGTTTGGCAGCGTCTCTTTTTGTGAGATAAATTTTTCCAATTTGGAGGAAGGTAAATTTAGCGATTGAGTAAGAATAGTATAAAAAATGTGAAATATATATATATTTTCTGTAATATGGCAGTATGCTTGGATCCTAAGGCAACATTCCAGCAATCGGTTAGGTCTTAATCCCAAGGCAACTTCGGTTATCAGTTTATGTTAAGTATAATTAAGTTCGTTAAAAAACTAAATTTAATTATACTAATAATAAGGCAAAAATTCTCCTCAGATATCGTACACAAGCAATTTTTTTTAATTAACTTATTTTTACATCTTTTATAATTTTCATTACCAAAATTCTTCAAGAATTCCAAAAATGTTATCCTTTTCAACATACGTTTAGAAGTTTTTGAAATATTTAAGGATGCTGAAGTGATGTCTGATATATATATATATATATATATATATATATATATATATATATATATATATATATATATATATATATATATATATATATATATATATATATATATATATATATATATATATATATATATATATATATATATATATATATATATAATGGAAAATTAAAACAAATTTTTGAAAAAGATCGAGGCTTTCGAAGGAACAACCGTCCTTCCTCTTTCAGGTTCAATATATATATATATATATATATATATATATATATATATATATATATATATATATATATATATATATATATATATATATATATATATATATATATATATATATATATATATAATGTAGGTTTTATTATTGGGAAGTTTTATTTCTGTGAACGAAAATTATTTCAATTTAATATTTGAGTTTTTAGCTTAAAATTGTTTATGACTATTTTAAGTTTAAATTTTCGAATTTAAAATCCTTTTACCGTTTCTAAATTTATGTTTTAAATATAAATATTATTTCAGTTTTACTTTTTCTTGTTAGTGTTGTTTGCTTGATTGTTTGCTTGTCTGTTTGCTTGTCGGTTCCTTTATCTGCTTTCTTGTATGTTTGTCTGTTTGTCTGATATAATTGTGTTTGTGTGTGCAGAATGGCAGGTGTGTGCAGGCGTGGGTTCTCTCTACACTTTACCAACGTCTGTGGCTTACTTTCTAATTTGGCCTCTTTGGAATACCACCTTTCTCAGTTATCCAAATCTTGTGCTCTTGTCTGAGCCCCAGATATCTAAGAATTCCTCCTCAAACGTTTTTAATATATCCAACTATAACTTATTTCATAATTTCCGTTCTAAGGGTGGAGTTTGTTCCTACGTAAACACTAACACTCCAGTAGCACGTCTTGTAAATCTTGAATCTAATAACTTTGATGTTCTGTGGCTTAAAATCTTTCTTCCTACCACTTCAATAATCTTGTATTTCTGCTACTGTTCTCCCAATAGAACAGATTTTTCTACCTTTTTTGAACACTAAAATACTTATCACGAGACTGTTACATCTTCACATCCAAATACTGAGGTCCTTTATTTAGGCGATTTCAATGTACACAACACTGAATGGTTGAGTCCTCCTATACTGATATAGGAGGGGAGGAGGCCGAATCATTCATTATTCTCATTGATCTGGAGCAATTGATTAAAGAACAAACACACATTCTCGATCGTCCCAACCAATTCTTAAACACAATCGACTTATGTTTCACTACTAATCATTCTCTTTATAAACACGCTGTCCTCGCACCTATTGATAAATATCGTCCCAACCAATTCTTAAACACAATCGACTTATGTTTCACTACTAATCCTTCTCTTTATAAACACGCTGTCCTCGCACCTATTGATAAATATGACCACAACTTAATTACTCTTAATTTTCAAGCTTTCTCTCCAACTGATACACCCTGCCCTAAGCGTATCTTCTGGTACTTTGATCGCGCTGACTGGGGGGCTTTGCATTGTTTTTATGCTAACTATTCTTGGATGAACTGCTTTATCTCTGAAGACGCTACGGTTTCTGCCGATAAGGTGGGGGCTGTAATCGTTGATGGGATGAGGAGGTTCATTCTTTCTTCGTCTAAGTTTTCTCTCCTCAAAATCCATAGTTCGATCGCGCTTGCTCTCGCGCCAATTAGGCTAGAGACATCTCGTATCGAGAGTGGAAAAATTCTCCTTCTCCTATCACTCTTGCTAATTTTCATTCAGCTCGGAATAGTTGCAGGGATATTCTTCGACGAGCAAAGTAGACTTTCACTAAAAGAAGGTGTGATGAGCTCCTAAATTCTCCTACTGATAAATCTTCCTATTCTCTTGCCAAAAACATCTCTAACAACTTCTGTAAATCGTCTTTTCCTCCTCTTATCCGCTCTGATGGTTCTGTTGCTAACACTCCTACTGAAAAGGCTAATCTCTTCGGCCTCCTGTTTTTTTTCTAATTCAATACTAGACGACTCCGTAATCCTCCTCCAATTCCTTCTCCTCTAAGATTTCCCACGCCTTTACCTGTGATTACATTTGATCAGGTGCATGGGTTTCTGATATCTATGAACGTTAGGAAGGCATGCGGCCCGGATGGCATTCCTCCCCGAGTTTTAAGGGAGTGTGCGTCTGAGCTAGCTCCATCCCTCGTTCAATTTTTCTCTCTTTGCCTCAATACTAATACTTTCCCTCAGTGCAGAAAGCGCATTGGTCTAACCTATTCCTAAAAAAGGTAGCCGCTCTGATCATTCTAACTATCGTTCTATAGCTCTCATTTGTATTCTGTCTAAGATCTTTGAAACCCTTCTCAACTCTCATTTCTTAAATCATCTGGAATCTCACTCTCCTCTTTCTGATCATCAGTATGGCGGTTGGCGCTCAAGGTCTATTGGTGATATACTTTTCTAACTCACAGATCTCTGGTCTTCTGACCTTAGGAACCATTTGGAGACTTGTGTGGTGGCTCTTGACATATCGAAGGCATTTGACCGTGTGTGGCATGAGTCACTGCTCTCCAAGCTTCCCTCCTTCTCTTTGCTTTCTTATGTCTAGCTTTCTTTCTAATCGTTCCATTTCGGCTGTTGATTAAGGTGCGACCTCTTCTTCCTTCTCTGTCAATAGTGGTGTTCCTCAGGGCTCTGTCTTGTCTCCTACTCTATTCCTACTTTTCATTAATGATCTTCTCAGTTGCACGTCTAACCCTATCCATTCATATGGTGATGACTCAACCCTCCATTCTTCAACTCATTTTAAATCTGCGCCCTCCTTTGCATCTAGAGTTGCCTCTCATCTTCATCTTTCCGATTCCTTTCTTGAAGATCTGGATAGAATTTCCTAGTTGGGTCGTCTCAACTTTGTAAAATTCAACTCTTTAAAAACTCAACTTCTAGAAATCTCCCTCTAAATGACACCTCCTAACTTTTCTATTTCTTTCGACGGTTCTCCCGTCTCTTCTGTTGACAATATAAATATTCTTGGCCTTAACATAAACAAAAAAATGTCTTGGAAACCTCACATCACAATGGTTGATAGGGCGGCCTCAAAGAAGCTGGGAGTTCTGTTTAAACTGCGAGATTTTTTTTCATCTTCGCAGTTACTCCAATTATACAAGGGCCTCATCCACCCTTGTATGGAGTACTGTTCTCATATCAGGAGTGGCTCAGGTTTCACCCGTCTTTTGGATAAGGTTGAGTCAAAGACTGAAAGACTTATAAACTGTTCTGCACTTACAAATTCTCTTGACCCTTTATCTATGCGACCTGACGTTGGAGCTTTGTCTCTTTTCTATAGGTACTACAGCGGCAAATGAACCAGGGAACTGTCTACTCACATACCTCCACCTTTACGGCGTCCTCGTAGCAAAAAGGGTGAACTGTCTGCACATAAATTTTGTGTAGATATAGGCAACTCCAGGCCTGTTCACTGTGGTACCTCCTTCTTTCCAGCAACCTCTGTTTTGTGGAATTCTCTCCCATCTTCTGTGTTACTTGCTGAATTTAATCTCCATTTCCTTAATTCCCACGTCTGTGCTCACCTGCGAAATTTGCGTTAGGTGGGGCTTGTGGGTTATTTTATCTTTTCTATTGTTCTAGCACCCCCTCCTTGAATAGGGCTTTGCCATTGAGCGGTGGTGATGTGTAAAAAAAAATAAAAAAATATATATTAAACTTGAGCCTAAAAGAGGAAGGACAATTGTTCCTTCGAAAGCCTCACTCTTTTTTAAAAATTTGTGTTTTAATTTTCTTGTGGGGTTTTAATTGTATAAAACAAAACACGGTTATTTTGTTCTTTTTGTCTATATATATATATATATATATATATATATATATATATATATATATATATATATATATATATATATATATATATATATATATATATATATATATATATATATATATATATATATATATATATATATATATATATATATATATATATATATATATATATATATATATATATATATATATATATATATATATATATATATATATATATATATATATATATATATATATATATATATATATATATATATATATATATATATATATATATATATATATATATATATATATATATATATATATATATATATATATATATATATATATATATATATATATATATATATATATATATATATATATATATATATATATATATATATATATATATATATATATATATATATATATATATATATAATATATATATATATATTATATATATATATATATATATATATATATATATATGATTCTGCTCTCTCTGCACTTAACACTTAGAAGGCGTACTGTCCGGACGGTATCCCTCCTGTGGTTCTCAAAACTTGTGCTTCCGAGCTTGCACCCTGCCTTGTTAAACTTTTTCGTCTATGTCTTTCTACTTCAACCTTCCCTTCTTGCTGGAAACGTGCGTTCATTCAGCCTGTGCCGAAGAAGGGGGACCCCTCTTAACCATCTAACTATCTTCCAATTTCTTTAACCTCCGTTCTTTCTAAAGTTTTTGAATCTATCCTTAATTAACAGGAAGATTTAGAAACATCTCAATTCTTCTAATCTTATCTCTGATCACCAGTATAGCTTTCGTAAGAAACGCTCTAATGGTGATCTCCTTTCCCTTCTCTCTGACTCTTGGTCCTCCTCTCTTCGGCATTTCTTTGAATCTTTTGCTGCTGCGCTAGACATATCGAAAACTTTCGATAGAGTCTGGCACAAAGCTTTGATTTCCAAACTTCCCACTTTCGGAATCTATCTTTCTCTCTGTGACCTTCTCTCTAATTTCCTTTCCGATCGTTCTATAGCAGCAGTTGTAGACTTCCACCGCTCTTATTTAAATCTATTAATAGTGGTGTTCCTCAAGGATCTGTCCTATCCCCAACACTTTTTCTGCTTTTCATTAATGACCTTCTTTCTGTTACTTCATCTCCTATCCACTCCTATGTCGATGACCCCACCCTTCATTACTCTTTTCAGTTTGAAAGGCGCCCCTCTGAACAACAGTTACTAGATACAAAGAGGGTTGCCTTGGAGCAGCTGACCTCTGATCTATCTCGTATTTCTAATTGGAGCAGAGAGAACATGGTTGTTTTCAATGCCACCAAAATTCAATTCCTCCATCTCTCTACTCGACACAATCTTCCACACAACTATGATATCTTCTTCGAAAACACTCAACTCAGACCTTCATCTGCTCTTATATATTCTTGGTGTTTCCTTTTCTCGTGATCTTTCTTGGAAAGATCACATTACCTCTCTTTCTAAACAAGCTTTTAAGAGGTTAGGTGTTCTGAGGCGCCTTCATTATTTCTTCACACCACCCCAGTTGCTTGCTCTGTATAAGGGTGTTGTTCGCCCCTGTATGGAGTATGCGTCACACATCTGGGGTGGTTCCACTCAGAAAGCTCTCCTGAAAAAGGTGGAGTCTATTGCTTTTCGTCTTATCAACTCTCCTGCTCTTACTGATTCTCTCCAATGTCTTTCTGCCCGTCGAATTGTTGCGTCACTCTCTCTATACTATTGCTATTGCAAAGGAGACTGCTCTTATGAAGTCTCTCGTCGCATACCTTCTATACTGAGAAGGGCTCGTGCGACTCGACTTTCTAAACAGTCTCATCCTTTCTTTGTCCAATTCTCTAATCCCAGACTTAACGGCTATGCTCTGTCTTACATGTACTCTACTGTTAAAGTCTGGAACACACTCCCTTCTTCAAACACACTTTCAAACGTCGTGTATCGGGTCACGTCGGACTTTAACATGACCAGGCTTCCGTATATTCCACTATCTCTGGTGTAACTTTGGTAGGCCTCTGGCCTTTGCCCACCAGAGGTTATATAAATATATATATATATATATATATATATATATATATATATATATATATATATATATATATATATATATATATATATATATATATATATATATATATATATATATATATATATATATATATATATATATATATATTATTTCACCTCTTGTGGGAAAAGGCCAGAGTTCTCCTAATATTCCACAAGAGTTAGGGGGATAGTCATGAACATGGTCAAATTAAACGACGACATGACCTGATACAAGGCGTTTGAAGGTGCATAAATCATAGGAAGTTGAAAAAATAGAGGAAGGGAGTGTGTTCCAGACTTTACCAGTAGAGTAAATTTACGATTGAGCATAGCGGTTAAGTATGGAGTCCGAGAGTTGGACAGAGAAAAGATGAGACTGTAGAAAGACGAGTCGCACGAGCCCTTCTCAGTGGAGAAGGTATGCGGCGAAAGAGTTCAGAAGAGCAATGTCCATTGTAATAGCAATAGTACAGAGATAGTGACGTAACAATTCGACGGCCAGAAAGTCAGTGGAGAGTATTAGTGAGAGCAGAAGAGTTGATAAAGTGAAAAGTTCTAGACTCTACCTTTTCCAGTAGAGCTGTATGAGTGAAACCACCCCAGATGTGTGACGCATACTTCATATAAGGGCGAAAAACACCCCTATACAGAGAAAGCAACTGGAGTGGTGTGAAGAAATACTGAAAGTGCCTCAGAACACCCAACCTCTTAGAAGCATATTTAGAAAGAGAAATAATGTGATCTTTCCAAGAAAGATCACGAGAAAGAGAAACACCAAGAATATTAAGGAGAGAACAAGGTTTGAGTTGTGTGTTTTCGAAGAAAATATCATAGTTGTGTGGAAGATTGTGACGCGTAGAGAGATAGAGGAATTGAGTTTTTGAGGCATTGAAAACGACCATGTTTTCTCTTCCCCAATTTGAAATGAGAGATAGATCATAGGTTAGTTGCTCCAAGGCCATCCTCTTTTCATCTATTAACTGTTGCTGAGAGGGCGCCTTTAAAAATAAAAAGAGTAATGAAGGGTGCAGTCATCAGCATATGAGTGGATAAGAGGTGAAATAATCGTGAGAAGGTCAATAATAAAAGGAAGAAAAAGTGTTGTGGATTGAACAGATTCTTATTTCTGATCACCAGTATGATCAGACCCCAAAACTTTTTCTAGGAACAACCCTCTAACTAAATTAATAAATTTATAATATGAATGTTGGCCGTCTACAACATCTGCTATAGAACAACCAGAAAGGAAATGAGAGAGAAAGTCACAGAGAGAAGAATAGATTCCGAAAGAGGGAAGTTTGGAAATCAAAGCTTTGTGCCAGACTCTATCGAAAGCCTTCGAAATGTCCAGCGCCAAAGCAAAAGATTCACTGAAATATCGAAGATCGGAGTACAAAGAGTCAGAGAGAAGCGAAAGAAGATTATCAGTAGAGCGTTCTTACGAAAGCCATACTGGCTATCCGAGATAAGATTAGAAGAGTTAAGATGTTTCCAAATCTTCCTGATAAAGATAGATTCGAAAACTCTAGAAAGAACGGAGGTTAAAGAAATTGGACGGTAGTTGGAGGGTTGAGAAGGGTTCCCTTTCTTCAGCACAGGCTGAATCAGCGCAGGTTTCAATCAAAAAGGGAAGGTTGAAGTACAAAGAATTATACAAAATAGTTTACAAAGGCAGAGTGTAAGCTCGGAAGCACAAGTTTTGAGAACCACAACATGAAGGATACCGTCAGGACCATATGCCTTCTTAGTGTTACGCTCAGAGAGAGCAGAAATGACGTCTTTAGAAGAAATTATAATTTAGGCATAAATGAGTTTGAGGGGGTTGAAGGAGGAGGAATAGCTACGGAATCGTCTAAGGTTGAGTTAGAGACAAAAGTTTGAGCAAAAAGTTTTGCTTTACAGGAAGGCAAAACGGCAGTTGAACAGTCAGAAGATACAAGAGGAGGGAAAGAGGAAGAAGCAAAGTTAGAGTTTACATTTTTTGAAAAATGCCTGAAATGGAGGGAGGAAGAGGAGCCAGAAAGAATATTGGATTTGCGACAGAGAAAAGAGTTTTTGGTATCTTGAAGAAAAGATTTTACTCGATTCCGGGATGTAATATTTGTTGTGCGAGTTTCTGGAATTTGAAGACGACGCTAGTCTCTGAAGTCATCATCCCTGCCGCGGATAGCACGAGAACAAGCAGAGTTAAACCAAGGTTTGTTAGGTTTACTAGAAGGGAAAGAAAAAGGAATGTACGCCTCCATGCCAGAGAGAATCATCTCAATTATGCGCTCTGCACATTCCAAGGGATCCCTAACACTGAAACAGTAATCATTCCATTCAAAATCATAAAAGTACATCCACAAGTCAGACTAGTTAGTGGCAAGCAAATGCCAGAAACGTCTCCTTGCAGAAGGCGGGGGCCGTTGTTGTGGAAGACTTGAAGGGAAAGGACAATATACAAAGATAAGAATATGATCGGATGAACCTCACAGGTGCCTCTTACAATGTCTTTTTCTCAGGAACCTCTTGGAATTATAAAAAACTAATTACAGATTTGGAATCATCAAAGATACAACTGAAAAATTGCTGAAAAAATTTATCCCCCAAAAGTTGGGGTCCTTTTGTTGTTGGCTCCCCCTTTGAGATTTTTTGAGTGGTTATTTATGAAAAAATTATGACAGATTTGGAATCAGCATAGATTGTACTATAAAATCCATGAAAAAGATCTAGGAAATACTTACCCTTGCAAAACAGACCATAAAACTCTTAATGTTGTTTTATAACAAGATTTCTGGATTGAGTGGTCATATATCAGTAATCGTTTGGAATTAAGGAAAACTTATTACATAGTGTTACTTTTGCTTTAAGAGGCTTTAAATACATACTGACATTCCACACACTCTTTTTTCATGGAGGTAAGCACTGAACTGGTCATATCCAGCAAAGTCAAACAGATCTTTGATATAATCTTTCAGGAATGTTTCTGTAAGCACTATCCTAGAGAAACAAAAATTTAAAATGGAAAAGGTTAGTTAAGTCTTCATGGTGTTCCGGAAAACTCCTGATATTAAGATATATTAATTAGAAACTCTCAGAGTTTTTATACAGATTGTTTAATATTTTAATGTTTGGGGATCAGAGGGATTGTCAATGTAGCCAATTGACATAGCGTGCCTTGGAGATTTCAAGATATTGTCTGGTAGATTTGTGGAGCAAATATTTAATTTAGAATATATTTGATATTTGTTAGTCAGCCAAATTTGGGAAGCAAATAATTTTTTAAGAAGAAGTTGTACAAATTATGTAAAAAAAATTTGATTTATTTAACAAGAGGTGTGAATTTGGCTCAAGCGCAAAGGTGTGCTGCATAGCGTGGATTGCCCCAAGTATTGTTTCGTTCGTTATCGAAGTTCGATTTATAATTTGAGAACAAAAAATGATTGAGAAATTATTGATAGTATATGAGGAAGAATGGACTGAAACGTATAAAAGAAGAAAATTTTTTTGAAAGAAAGATAGAGACAGAATATGAGAAGGTGAATCAAAGGGAGGTAATCAAGAAGGAGAGTGAGAAGAAATTGAGCGAAAGAAAGAAAGGTAAACAGAGAGAGAGATAAAGAGAAAGAGGTAAATATAGATAGAAGAGGGCGAAAGAGGGAAAATAAGAAGCAGAGAAAGTGAGTGATGAAGTTTGAGAAAGAGAGAAGGAGAAAAGAAGGATTAGAAAAGGAACGAAAGAGGGAAATGTAGAAACAGAGAGAGAAAGAGAGATTGAGAGGGAGATAAAGAGAGAGAGAGGGAAATATAGAGGGAAAAAGAGAAGAAAAAGAGCGAAAGAGGGAAAGGTAGAAACAGAGAGAGTGAGAGGTTGAGAGAGAGAGCGCAATATAGAGATAAAAAGAAAAGAGAAAGAGTGAAAGACGAAAAGAAAGAAACAGAGAGAGAGAGAAAGAGAGAGAGAGAGAGAGAGAGAAATATAAAAGAAAAATCAGAAGAAAAGGAGCGAAAGAGGGAAAGTTAGAAACACAGAGAGAGAGGGAGATAGAGAGAGGGAGAGAGAGAGAAATACATAGAGGAAAAGAAGAGAAAGAATTAAAAGTAGAAACAGTGAGAGAGAGAGAGAGGAAAATATAGAGAGAAAAGAGAAGAAAAAAAGGAAAAGAGGGAAAGGAAGAAACAGAGCGAGAGAGAGAGAGAAACAGAAATGAAGGGAAAGAGAGAAGGAGGTAAAGATATTGTGAGAGAGAAAGAGAGACATGGAGATGGAAAAAGATAAAACTAAAGGAGAAAGAAAGAAAAGAGAAAAACAGTGGGAGTGAAAGAAAGACAGGAGAGAGAAAGATGGAAAGAGAGGCGAAGAGAGAGAGAAATAGTGAAAAGGAAAGGGATAAAGAGAAAGAAAAAGATGGAAAAAGAAAGACTGAGACGAAAAGAGTTAGAGAGGGAGATAAAGAGGGAGAGATGGAGTGATAGATATAATAATAATAATAATAATAATAATAATAATAATAATAATAATAATATAATAATAATAATAATAATAATACTAATAATAATAATAGTAACAATAAAATAATAATTATAATGATGATAAAAAAGTAATAAAATCTAGGTAGTAATTCTTAATACTAATAATAACAATAGTAATAATAAAATGAAGATGATAATAATAATAATAATTATAATAATAATAATCTTTAATCTTTAATCTTTATTCATTTTTTCAGTTACAAATTTACATTTACAAATATCGTGTACTTTACATGTTTTGATACTAAACTGAAATGGGCTTCTGGGGAGAGGAAATCGTCCTTTGAGCCCATTAAATTTATAAATGATACAATACATTATATAATATTCCAAGTTTTGAATATTGTAAATTTTATAACAAGTAATTTTAACATAATTTGATGGTAGTAATCTTAACCTAAACTATAGAAATAATAGGAAAAAAAATTACTATAACAATCGTAGTACTGAGATAACTGTAAGCTAATAATTATCACAGAGATAAGGATTGTAATAATAATAATAAGTAATAAAAGTAACTAATAATAATAATAATAATAATAATAATAATAATAATAATAATAATAATAATAATAATAATAATAATAATAACAATAATAATAATAATAATAATAATGATAATAATAATATCAATAGTAATAATAAAAACAAAATGAACAATAATAATAATAAAAAGACAAAAATAATAATAGATTATAATAGTAATAAAAATAATTAAATTAGTAATATTATCAATAGTAATAGTAATAATAGTAATAAAATAAAAATAATAAAAATAGTAATAATAACTTATAATAATAGTGATAACAGGGATAATAATAACAATAAATAACAGTAATCACAATAATAATATTACTGAAAAATGATAATAATAATAGTAATAATAATAATAATAATAATAATAATAATAATAATAATAATAATAATAATAATAATAATAATAATAATAATAATAATAATAATAATAATAATAATAATAATAATAATAATAATAATAATAATAATAACAAAAATAATAACTAACAATGATAAATTCAATAATTATATTAATATTAATTTCAAAAATGATAATGACGATATTTATAATAATATGAAACGTAATAGTACTAAAATTTGTTAATAGCGATGATAAATTTTGCGATTTTGAGTTAGTGTGTAGCTAAGTGGTTAGGTCTGGTATTTTAGTATTTTGATAGTAGGTGATTTTTGACATGTTTACGGAATGTGGGAAGTGTTGCTAGTTCCTGAATGTTTTCTGGAAGATTATTCCATATTTCAATGCCTTTATATGATATAACTCTCCGAGATTTTGTTAATGTGTTAATTCTGTTTTCAATATTGTTAGGCCTAGTGGGCTGAGTTATATAATTTATAAATCCGTGTGATGTCATAAGGTTCTACAAAGGTGTGGCTCCTAATGATGGGTTTTTATTCAGCATATCGATGTTAAAGTCCCCAGCAATCAAAACATTTGAGTTATTTAGGCGGGTTTGGATTAAGGTATTCAGAGCGTGTATAAAATCATTTCTTGAAGCGTTTGGTGGTCTGTATATTCCGACTATATTTTGTTTAATTTGTTTGGTGTTAATTTGAATAGCAAGTGCTTCGATGATATCATTCTGGATTGATGTGATTATTTTTACTTTGTTACAAAATTCATTCCTTACGTATATTGATACTCCACCTCTTCGTTTGTTATTTCTAATTTGATGTGTTGCATTGTATCCGGGGATAGGGTAATTGTCTTTGTTATGGTTATTTAGAAAGGTTTCACTAAGCACGAGAATGTCAAAATTTATGTTTTGATATGATAAATAGTTTGAGAAATCGTCATGATGTTTAGGGAGGCTTCTTATGTTATGGTGGAGTAGCATTAGTTTGCTTAATTTAAATGTTTTATCTTTTTTTAATTCATCAGGGTAGATATATTTTGAATTGATGGCATTTTTGATAGGAAGTAGGTCACTTAGATTGTTATCTGCATTCATTGGATTTCTTATAACTGATATTTCTAAAGCTAATAAATAATAGCAGCAAATTTAAAAGCAATAAAGTTATTGATAAATAATCGTTAAAGGGAAAATAAAATTGGATATGATATTGATTAAATATATGAAAGTAAGTATAGTCCGCGATAGCAGGCCGCTGAGATCTCTATATTTTACCAAATGGCCTAAGTATAGCTTGCGAGGAAGAAATTCAGCCCCAATGTAACTTCGATGATACTAAAAGTATCATATTAATAATAGTAAAAGTAAAAGTAAATAATAATAATAATAATAATAATAATAATAATAATAATAATAATAATAATAATAATAATAATAATAATAATAATAATAATAATAATAATTATATGAAGAAGAAGAAGAAGAAGAAGAAGAAGAAGAAGAAAAAGAAGATCGGATCTTATTCAGAAAACATGTAACAGTTATCATATTTTGTGGTTATGAATTAAATAACTTAACTGAACTCTATAATCCGAATTAACTTTTATTGCTAAATGTTGGTTTCCTTTAAGAAGTCATCTAGTACTTGAAATGAAAAGATTTTTGTTGTTTTACTGCCTCTAATTTTATTAATATTAAGAATACCTTGTTGGACAAAGTAGGTGGAAATTAACTTCTGATCGTTTTTTAGTTCTAATATTCTTCCAATAACTTTTTATTATATCGAGTCAAATATTCAATTATATAGATATTTGGTTTCGCTTTTATGCATGCAGCTATAAGTTTACTTCGTATATTTTGATTTGGTACATTAAACCGTATTCATCTTCTATGCGGACGAAGCAGGACTTCGACACCTTCATGAAAAATTTAATATCTCGCATGAAGGGACTTGCGTTTCACGTGCTTCTCCCTTTGCATCCATCTAAGGGAAATGCCTGATACCTTGAAAACATGGACTTATGTGTATATCCGAGGCTATTGGATTAGACGAGCTTTAGAAGCCTCCAATACAGGCCCATTCTTAGTTCTTGAGCGATTCGACCGATGTTTTAAAATACAACTTTCAAATTGCATCTAGGAAATGTTCTCTATTGAACGTTTAAACCCGGCTTTTGTTCCAACTTCCACTTTTGTCTGAAACACCTGTTCCTGCCACATCAGCTAATACTCCATCAGAGTCTGTATCTTCCTCTTCTGCTTCATCTGTTCTGTCATCCGCAGACCTAGCATCTTCCTCATCTGCTTATTCATTGGCAGAATTTGCAGAATTTGCTCTCGGCTTCCCTCATGTGGATTCTTCCCCACCACCTTCAGTGTCTTCTCATCCCATGTCAGCTTCTTCAGCTCCTGTTGATGCACTTTTAGTCTAGAGGATGAGTCATTGCTTGAAAACGGTTTCGTTTGCTCAAAAATACTTCCTAAAATACTTTACTATGCTCCGCACTCTAGCAGGAGCTAATATGCAAGGAAATATCTCCAACTAAACTTGTTCAAAAAAACGTTTAGAGATGCAACTTTGAGGTTTCGAGCTAAAATCATGAAATCTTGCGAGAGAGTTTCTACTTTACAGTTACTCCTCCTCTCTTTATGAAAACATTGGTAATACATTTTTCCGCTTGTTTTTCGAAAGCCGAAATTAATTGTTAAAGTGCTTTGTGTTTTTAATTTTAAACCATTCAGCTTTTAATAACTTGCGTTCATCATTTTTTTGTGTTTTGCCTGTAACAATCATTGTTTTACCTAATTCCCGATTTCTTATGGGTCGTTTATTTGAGGAAGGGACGTCATATTCTTCAAATACAATCTCGGGAAAGTAAGGGTTAACATGCATATTCATTAATTACTTTAATATAGCATTTATTCATTCTTTGCCTACAATCACGTTGTTTCTTTATTTATTTAACTTCAAAATAAGGTAAGCTTGATATTTATTCATTGCATTTCCTTAACATCTAAACACCCACAAACAAGCATCCACTGTATATATATATATATATATATATATATATATATATATATATATATATATATATATATATATATATATATATATATATATATATATATATATATATATATATAATATATTTATATATATTAGGAAATTTAAAATTTTACATTTTAATTTCAATTAATTAATTTGATATGGAATAAATATATTCCAAATTCATTTTCTCACATATTAAATTCATTGAATTTACATATTTTGATATTTCGTTTTTAAATTTATATTTGGAATTCGATTTGGAAAGCATTTATCTATTTATCTAAAATTATGATGACGAAAACAATATATATTAGAATAAATAAAGTAAAAAATAAAAAATAAAAAAAAAAAAAAAAAAAAAAAAATAAAAATATATATAATATATATATATATATATATATATATATATATATATATATATATATATATATATATATATATATATATATTATATATATATATATATATATATATATATATATTATATATTACAATTGCTATAAACGCATCAGTAAACATGTATAAAGTGAAAATAGAAACTTTTTATGGGAATCCTTCTCTGGGGTCGAACCACCGCCTGTTGCGACTGAGAACGACAAAGACTCGATGCTCTACCACTGAGCCATCCACGATCCCAAAAAAGATCGTTTCAAGAACAGTTTCAAGCATACGAGCTCCCGTCAAGGATCTAAACGATCTTTTTTGGGATCGTGGATGGCTCAGTGGTAGAGCATCGAGTCTTTGTCGTTCTCAGTCGCAACAGGCGGTGGTTCGACCCCAGAGAAGGATTCCCATAAAAAGTTTCTATTTTCACTTTATACATGTTTACTGATGCGTTTATAGCATTGTAATTAAATAATATCATAAAAGAAACGATAGAGGGAACAATATTGTGAAAACCTGATCCTTGACGGGAGCTCGTATGCTTGAAACTGTTCTTGAAACGATCTTTTTTGGGATCGTGGATGGCTCAGTGGTAGAGCATCGAGTCTTTGTCGTTCTCAGTCGCAACAGGCGGTGGTTCGACCCCAGAGAAGGATTCCCATAAAAAGTTTCTATTTTCACTTTATACATGTTTACTGATGCGTTTATAGCATTGTAATTAAATAATATCATAAAAGAAACGATAGAGGGAACAATAGGGTGAAAACCTGATCCTTGACGGGAGCTCGTATGCTTGAAACTGTTCTTGAAACGATCTTTTTTGGGATCGTGGATGGCTCAGTGGTAGAGCATCGAGTCTTTGTCGTTCTCAGTCGCAACAGGCGGTGGTTCGACCCCAGAGAAGGATTCCCATAAAAAGTTTCTATTTTCACTTTATATATATATATATATATATATATATATATATATATATATATATAATATATATATATATATATATATATATATATATATATATATATATATATATATATATATATATATATATATATATATATATATATATATATATATATATATACAGGGTCCATTATGAAAGTAATGCGCTTATTTTAAGTGACGCGACTATCCATCGCAGCGGGGTAAAAAGAGTCAAGAAATGCGATGAGAGATCTGCAATTCCAATATATATATATATATATATATATATATATATATATATATATATATATATATATATATATATATATATATATATATATATATATATATATATATATATATATATATATATATACTCTAAATAAATAAAAAGATAATTCCTTTCTATAGAATGGAAATAGAAAAAATTAGTCTAATTTCTCATATTTCTCTATTTTTTAGAAAGTTTTAGAAAGGAATTATAAAGACTATTCTGAATTTTGAAGACACTGTAGCAGAATTAAAGAGGAATGAGAGCTGTGTTTATGGTTTTCTTTTGCCTTCCTAATGAAGCTTTTTCAAAATATTTTCTCGATGATATATGCCGCTCAAATGCCTTTCAAAGTTTTTGTTGAGCGGTAACGATTCGATCTTAAAAACTCTTTTGCCTTTGAACACACAAAAACACAAACGCACACACGTACAGACACACACACACACACATATATATATATATATATATATATATATATATATATATATATATATATATATATATATATATATATATATATATATATATATATATATATATATATATATATATATATATATATATATATATTAATATATATATATATTTTTATTTTATTTTATTTTTTTTTGAACACCGCCACTTACGGGCAGAACCCTTTTCAAGGAGGGGGCACACACAACATAAAATAAAAAACATTCAAACACAGACCTAACGCACATCCCTCAGGTGTACACAGACGGAAACCTTGAAGAGAGGAAGATTAAATACAGGAGGAAAAACAGATGATAGTAGAGAGTTCCACAGAACAGAGGTGGCTGGAAAGAAGGAGGCACCACAACGGGCTAGCCTGGGGTTTCCTACATCCACACAAAACTGGTGCGAAAGCAGGGCACCCCTCGTGCAACGAGGACGACGCAACGGTGGAGGAATGCGAGAGGCCAATTCCCTCGAGCACCTGCCATTGTGGTACCTATAGAAAAGAGATATTGCGCCAACGTCATGTCACAGAGATAGTGAGTCAAGAGAGTTAGAAAGTAGGAGACAGTTTACTAATCTCTTAGCTTTAGACTCAACCCTATCCAGAAGAGATGAGGAGCCGGAGTCCCCCACCCCATATGAGAACAGTACTCCATACAAGGGCGGATAAGACCCTTATATATTGGGAGTAACTGTTCAGAAGAAAAAAATTCTCGCAACCTAAACAGAATCCCCAGCTTTTTAGAGGCCGCTTTAGCAACCGTTGTGATACGAGGTTTCCAAGACAGTTTATTGTTTATGTTAAGACCAAGAATGTTAATGTTATTTACAGGTGAGAGGGGAGAGCCATCAAAGAGGATAGGAAAGTTAGGAGGTGTTTTTAAGAGGGAGATGTGAAGAAGTTGAGTTTTTAAAGAGTTGAATTTCCCAAGGTTGCTATGTCCCCACCGGGAAATCCCATCCAGATCGGCAAGAATAGAATTGGAAAGTTGAAGACGAGAAGCAACTCTAGAGGCAAAAGAGGGAGCAGATTTGAAATGAGTAGAAGAATGAAGAGTTGAGTCATCAGCATAAGAGTGAACAGAGTTAGAAGTGCAGTTGAGAAGATTGTTAATGAAAAGTAAGAATAAGGTTGGAGATAAAACAGAGCCCTGAGGAACACCACAGTTGACAGAAAAAGAGGAAGAGGTCGCTCCATCTACAAGTGCCGAAATGGAACGATCTGAGAAAAAAATAGACAAAAGTAAGCAAAGGGAAGGAGGAAACCCAAAGGAAGGAAGCTTGGAGAGCAGCAACGCATGCCATACCCGGTCAAAAGCCTCGGATATGTCAAACGCTACCACACAAGACTCCCCGAAGTCCCTAAGGGCAGAAGACCATAGATCAGTAAGATAGGAAAGTATGTCATCAGTTGACCTCGAGCGACGAATGCCATACTGGTGATCAGAGAGAAGAGAATGAGACTCCAAATAATCCAGGAAATGAGAGTTGAGAAGAGTTTCAAAAATTTTAGACAAAACACAAGTGAGAGCTATAGGTCGATAGTTAGAAGGATTAGAGCGGCTACCCTTTTTCGGGATAGGTTGAACAAATGCACGCTTCCAGCAATGAGGAAAAGTATTAGTATTAAGGCATAGAGAGTAGAGTTGAACGAGGACAGGCGCTAACTCGGAAGCACACTCCTTCAGAACACGAGGGGGAATGCCATCCGGCTTACTGGCCTTCCTGACGTTCATAGATTTCAGGATCCCATGCACCTGATCATGAGTAATTACAGGAAGGTACATCGGACACCTTAGAGGAGAAGGAGTAGGAGGAGGGATGCCAGAATCGAGCAGGGTGAAATTAGATGAGAAAAGGAGGCCGAAGAGATTAGCCTTTTCAGAAGGAGTATTTGCAATAGATCCATCAGAGCGAATAAGACGAGGAAAGGCAGATTTACAGAAGTTGTTAGAGATAATTTTGACAAGAGGCCTGAAATTTTTATCAGTAGGAGAGCCATGAAGGTCAGCGCACTTTATTTTTATGAAAGCCCGCTTAGACCGTCGAAGAACATCCCTGCAACGATTCCGAGCGGAATGAAAATACGAGAATGAGAGTTTTTCCATGCACGATAAGCATTGTCTCTTTCCGAGAAGGACAAGAGAACAGTATCCATCGAACCATGGATTTTGTGGAGAAAAAGATTTCGTTGTAGATGGAATAAATCTGCCCATCCCATCAAGGATCACTGTCCCTACCTTTTCAGAAGAGACAGAAGCATCCCCAGAGATAAAGCAAGATTCACTCCAATGATAGGTAGCAAAGAAGCGGCCCATTGCCCCCAATTAGCCCGATTAAAGTGCCAGAAAATACGTTTAGGGCATGGTGGAGCTGTTGGAGAGAAAGCATTATAACTATGAGCTATAAGATTATGGTCAGAGTTACCAATAGGAGGGAAAATGGTGTATTTATAACTAGAAGGATTAGT
>SEYY01020057.1:55000-79543 GCA_009176605.1 Armadillidium nasatum
CCTTCGTAAAATATTATTACGTGGCATACTTTATTAAATAATTCTTCTAAATAAATTAAAAATTAAAAATAGAGATAAAATATTAAATACCTTATATTTCTATTATTATTCCAATAATTTAAAACAAAATTTTATGCATTAAGAAACTAGAATATACTAAATTTAAAAATTTTAATATCTGTTTTCATAAGAAATGTATAATAAATATATGCTGAAGACTCAAGATTCCTCTTTCTAGGAAAAAAATTATTTCACTCTATATATATATATATATATATATATATATATATATATATATATATATATATATATATATATATATATATATTATATATATATATATATATATATATATATATATATATATATATATATATATATATATATATATATATAAGTGATGGCATCCGCATCCGCATCCGCATCGAGGATGCGGAGCATCCGCATTAATTAAATCAACATCCCGCATCCGCACTTTCAAAAAATTCAACATCCGCATCCGCATCCGCATCCGCACTTCGCACTTTCAAAAATTCCGCATCCGCATCCGCAAATTAGAAAATATGACATCCGATCCATCACTAATATATATATATATATATATATATATATATATATATATATATATATATATATATATATATATATATATATATATATATATATATATATATATATATATATATATATATTATATATATGCGAATTGTAGATCAGGAGTGAGGGTGAAGAGAGAACTATAGGAGTGAGATTGCATAGGAGTGAGATTGAGACAGGGGTTTGTAGTCTCTTTATGTTATTTAATCTATTGATGAATGGTTTACTTGGAAAAATGGAGAGAGAAGAGAAGAGTATTACGTTGAGAAATATGGAGGGTGAATGTGAAGTGAATGTTTTACTTTTTGCAGATGATGCGGCATGTGTTGGTGACAGAATCTGGAGAAAAGATTCGAATATTTGTGAGAGAGTTTGAAGGGAAATGTGCAAACACGAGATTGAAATTCAATCCAGAAAAAAGTTATGAGGATTGGAGGTGGGGATGAGGAAATGTGGAGGGAGGAATTGGTTTGTAGAAGTGTGAGAATGGAAACTTGAGGAGGTGAATGAATTCAAATATCTAGTAATGTTGGGTGGAAGGTAAGGGTGGGACGGAAAAAGGAATAAAGAACAGAGTGGTAGAAGGAATTAAAGTATTGGGGGCCTAAGAAAAGTATGGAAGAAAGGAAAAATTTCGAAAGAAATAAAGATAAGAATGTTTGAATGTATGTGTTCACCTTCTGTATTGTATGTGTGTGAAACATAGACGATAAGTGCTCGGTCGAGAAAAAGTTTCAATGTCTTTGAGATGAAAGATTTGAGAGCGATATATAAATTAAGAAGGATTGATAGGATTAGAAATGAAAGAATAAGGGAGATGTGTAAATGGAAGAAGGGTGTAATTGATAGAGAGGAGGAGGATGTGCTAAAATGGTTTGGACATATGTGAAGAATGAAAGAGAACAGAATGGTTGGCAAGGTACGTAGATCCGATGTAGATAGGGGAAGGGTAGTTGGAGGGGAAGGCCGAAGTGGAGATGGATGGATGGAGTGAGAGTGATTTTGATGGAAGGAATTTGAGTTTAGACGAGGATGGAAGATTTATGGAGACAGAGATGGAGGGAGGTGGTGAAAGCGTTGAAAGGCAAGAATAGTTATGTTTGTAAGGGAATTGTGGCGGGCACCACCTCACGAAAGTGGGAAAGGTGATAGTGAAATATATTATATATATATATATATATATATATATATATATATATATATATATATATATATATATATATATATATATATATATATATATATATATATATATATATATATATATATATATATATATATATATATATATATATATATATATATATATATATATATATATATATATATATATATATATATATATATATACATCCGTATCCGCATCCGCATCCGCATCCTCATCAAAATTAACATCCGCATCCGCATCCGCATCCGCATCCGAACTTTTCGAAAATTTAAAATCCGCATCCGCATCCGCACTTTCAAAAATTCAACATCCGCATCCGCATCCGCATCCGCACTTCTCCAAAATTCAACATCCGCATCCGCATCCGCATCCGCAAAATATCCGCATCCGCATTGGAAAATATGACATCCGATCCATCACTAATATATATATATATATATATATATATATATATATATATATATATATATATATATATATATATATATATATATATATATATATATATATATATATATATATATATATATATATATATATATATAGCTTGCATATGAATGTTATTAGTTTAGAAGTTGCTCGGAATTCAAGGTATCTTTTAATTAAAAGTTTTATTAGAAGAACAAAGTTTTAACAGGCCCAGAAATTATACAGTATTTGTTATCAGAATTCTATAAACGGTTTATTTTGCACATAGCTTTAAAATAATATATATATATATATATATATATATATATATATATATATATATATATATATATATATATATATATATATATATATATATATATATATATATATATATATATATATATTATATATATATATATATATATATATATATATATATATATATATATATATATATAATATATATATATAATATATATATATTATATATATATATATATATATATATATATATATATATATATATATATATATATATATATATTTATTATTTATATATTGAGAAAAAAATATTTTGATATTTTGGGGATTGCCGGGCAGAATTTTATTCCAATGTATCTGGAAGTATTATCTGCCAAAGATAAGTTTAATCGAAGAATAATAACTTGTGGCGCTTGCCACCTCAATTTCATCAAAAACATACAAAAAAATTTACTTTTACTTGTTAAGGAAAAATTGTCAAATTCATTATCCCCTAATTTTCCCCAATGTTTCAGTGACTGTAGGGGAATAAATTCCCATACTTCTTATCCCCTACATTTTTCTCATTGAGATGCCAACAAGTTTTATTGAGAATAATATGTTACTTTCGACCTTATTTATATATTCCCAAGGTGTCATTTCATTCGGTTTTAGCGTTAATCCTATCTTTTACCATAGCTTTGATATGTTTGTATCAGTTCAGTGTGTGTTGAACTGTGTTCACGTGTGGTAGCTAAAAAAATAGTAAAAACATTTATTTAGAAGTATCTTTTCAATTATTTTTGTTTCAGTTCAGTGTTTGTTTGTAGTAGCTATAAAACAAATTTGCCATTTTAGACTCTTTTAATTTTCTTAAAAATGGCGATGAATTTGCGTAAGTAGATATTTCTTATTGGGCATTTTGAACATCAAATAACAGGTAGTAAATTGCAATCGCATGTAGATTGTTCACGTGTTTTACTTTATAATATGCTCGCCTTAAAAATGACTCTTGATGATAGTGCAGCACTTGTCGTGGAAGAATGTTTAGTTTTTTGGAAGAAACCAAAAATCCCGGTACAAGAACCACATAAATGTAGAAGTAAACTTAAGAATTTATATGATTCCTGGAAGATATTGGTCAAAGACAAGAATAAAAGTAGCAAAATAATCGAAACTAAACGACTGGAATTTCGCAACACTCTGGATGACCTATTTGACGTAGCACATCAAAATGCTTTGCAAATGATGAGTATCGAAGAAGATAAGCAATTTTTAATCAAACAACGTGAAAAAGGGACGGCCTGGTGCAATGATTTGAGTAGATAGAAAAAGAAATTCTATTTGAAAAAGGAGGTTTGAACGAATAGAAAAAGAAAATGGCAAGAAAGATTAAAAATCTTGAAGAACCATCTGTTTCGGCAGGTGTTTCTGAATGTAAGTATAATTATTATGGAGTTTGTTCGTTTGCTACATTATGGAATGCCTTAAGTTATTTAAAATAATTTTATTTCTATTGCTTAGGGAGGACGTTGCTTCTGACTCGGACAGCTTTTCATCAGAATCTGAGTTAAGCAACAATGATGTAAAAACACCGGAAGAACGTCAAGAAATTTTAAGTTCTGCAAAACCAAAGAAAAGAGCTAGGGTTGATTTAATGACTCCACGATCAGCAGCAGCTTTAGATAAATGTAAAATTAGTTAGCTAGACGCTGTTCATTTAAAAATGGCGTTTTTGGAAGACATTTCTGAAGATCCAACATCTTACGTAATTAATAAAACTTCATATCGAAAACAACGTAATCTATTCCGCAAGAAGTATTCTGAAAGAATAAAAGATAAATTTTGTGATATAGGTAAAGAACTTTTAACCATTCATTGGGATACTAAATTGTTACAGAGCATAAGTGGCAAGCCAGTTGAAAGATTGGCCATAATTGCTTCTGGAACCGATGTAGAGCAGTTACTAGGTGTTCCAGATTTAACAGCTCCTACAGGTAGAGAAATGGCTTCAGCGATTTATGAAACATTGGAGACATGGGGCTTAGTTGAAAAAGTACAGGCATTTTGTTTTGATACCACTGCTTCAAATACAGGCAGAGTTAATGATACTTGTACTCTATTAGAACAAAGACTGGAACGAAATATATTATACTTTGGTTGTCATCACATCTTTGAAATTATTTTAGCTACAGTTTTTCCAAAAAGTGATTTCGCTATTTCTGGACCAGACATCCCATTATTTAAAAGATATCAAAGTAGTTGGTCTAAAATTAATGCTAAAAATTTCCTTCCAGCTGTTGAGAACTTTGAAATGAAAAAAAAGATTAGCAGTGATGCAGAAACAATAATAAAATGTATGAATGATGCCATTTCTAAAACGTTTCCTCTAGAAGACTACCGAGAATTATTGGATCTCGTCATTATATTCCTAGGGGGCGTCCTTCCTTGTGGTATCACTTTTAAAAAGAAGGGTGAATATCATATGGACAGATGGATGTCTAAAGCCATATATTCTTTAAAAATATTTATTTTCCTAACGGAATTTAGTTTAACACAAGCTGAAGGAAAATCACTTTTCAAAATTACACACTTTATTGTAAAATGTTACGTCAAGTACTGGATTCATGCGTCATAAGCAATATCTGCCCCACTAATAAATATAAAATTCTTAAGAGAATTAGAGCAATACAAACAAGTAGACAAACCTATCTCTGAAGTAGCTATTGGTAAATTTGTGAACCATTTACATTACTTAACTGATTAATGTATAGCATTTTCACTATTCGATAATTCAGTAACCGAAAACACAAAGGTGAAGATGGCACAAAATTTTTTAGAAGCAACAGAAGTAGATTCAGGTGACGAATATGAAGATAAAACTGCAAAACAATCTTAAGAAACTGCCATTACGAAAAGAACAAGTATCCGAATTTCTCCAAAATTCTGATGAGATATTGTTAAATTTAGTTAACAATAATTCCCTATATTTCTTATGTAGATTTAAAAAATGAAATTTTTTCTTCTGCATCCATCTCAGTGGGTTAATTGTAACCAATATCAGCAAGGAAAGCTTCTTGTTCATAATTTAAAGGCAGTAAATGATTCAGCCTAGAGGGGTATAAAACTAATTCAAGATTTCAATGACAAGGTTATAAAGGATGAGGATTAGAAACAATTTCTATTGCAAGTAAGTCATAAATTTACATTGAAGTCTTAAAGTAAAAATAATAAATAACTAGATTAATTTAATAAAATCCATTTGATTTTCAGGCGATCCAAGATTATCGTCGAACATATCCTCAGTCAACAAGAGAAGTATTACAGAAGCAGTTTCGATCATAAATATAAACATTGTATTTATATTACTTTATAAGTTTTATATTTTAATAAATGTACTAATGAAAATAAAAAGTTTAAAATCAATTGAATAACAAATTTGACACGTTTTAATCCTAAAAATATGAACAAATCATAAATTCGACATCACCTAAAAAAAATAAAAATCAATTTCCAAGAAAGTAGGTGCTGAGCCCCAAGGATTATTATTATTTGCTTGAACTAAAATTTGACTAAAACTATTTTTAGATCAAGTGAAACAATATTCCAGCCGGCACTTCCCAAAATAACCAACTTTGAAAATAAGTGCACCCTAATTTATATATATATATATATATATATATATATATATATATATATATATATATATATATATATATATATATATATATATATATATATATATATATATATATATATATATATATATATATATATATATATATATATATATATATATATATATATATATATATATATATATATATATATATATATATATATATATATATATATATATATATATATATATATATATATATATATATATATATATATATATATATATATATATATATATATATATATATATATATATATATATTATATATATATATATATATATATATATATATATATATATATATATATATATATATATTATATATATATATATATATATATATATATATATATATATATATATATATATATATATATATATATATATATATATATATATATATATATATATATATTATATATATATATATATATATATATATATATATATTATATATATATATATATATATATATATATATATATATATATATATATATATATTATATATATATATATATATATATATATATATATATATATATATATATATATATATATATATATATATATATATATATATATATATATATATATATATATATATATATATATATATATATATATATATATATATATATATATATATATATATATATATATATATATATATATATATATATATTATATATATATATATATATGCTGGTCTCGAGTAAAATATATTAGTAATTTGAATTTCACAAGCCAAAAACTTGCAAATTACAGTAATCTGAATACTTGTGTAAAAGAACTATATATCTAAATTTTTGACAAAATTAACGTCATTCACGGAAAAAAGTCATATATTCAATATTTTGCAGAACAGCCTATTGTTGTTATTAAAACTCGGATTCCTTTTGGCATTTTATTGATACATGAAAGAACATTCTCCTGCATCTGTTTGTAATATTTTCATAGACGAATGATCTCTCAATCAGCTTAGTTTTCGTTTCAATGATATTTTTTGCAACTTCTCCCATTAGCATTTCCAGAGAATTTATTGGCCACTGAAGTAGTGCGATATTCTGTAGCTCCAAATTGGCTTTTATTAATCGAGCAGTACGGCAGGTTCCCCATCTTGCATGAAGACAGAGGATTCTCCATTTAGAAATCAATCTTTCAACTGGTGAAATAGCCTTTTCTGCCAAACTTTCGGTCGCATTGTTCCTTAGACCATGTACAGACGGACAGTGACTTTTCAGCTATAACAGATCATATAACTTTGGTGGGATGTATTGCAGTCGGAATTATACAGTCGGGATGATATTTCTCCCTGAGCTCCTTCGCACAACCTGAGATTTCTTTGCCAGGATTTTAAGTCAGCTGTCATCATAAGTCTACCATTTCACCTTTTGTTGAGTGTAAAAACACATAAAGAGAATGGAAATCACATAAACAGAGAGGAAAACATATAAACAGGGTAAAAAAACAGAGGAGTAATCACCAATCTCCAAAAGTTCAAATCCATGTCAGACGTTTCTCTTGCATGACTTTAGGCAACCTTGGCTCCCCAGCGAGTTTATAGGCGTGAAAGTTCATATCTGATAATTGTCGACGTACAATCCTTTCACATAGGCTGATGCAACTGCCTTCAAGACTGGATTTTATTTCTCTGATAGTGGCAAACAGATTTTCAAGGATAAATTTCTTCAAGCAACGTTTTGCTTGTGGTGTAAAAGTCGACTTTTGGCCGCATTTCTATTTCCTTTGAGAAATTAATCCCTCACCTGGCTGAATTTTTCCTTTCTAATTCATCTTGCATATGACTCAGAGATTAACAATTTACGATTAATTTCACAATTTAAATATTATTTAGTACTGAGCAACACTATTGCCTTTCAGTTTTTTTGCGATGTTAAATAAATTATTTTCTCCATAATGACTGCAAGGAAAACACAAAAAATCATAGACAGTCATTCATAGTTGAACCTATAAATATTTGAATATTACTGCGAAGATTATTCCACTTTTGTGTAATAAGTGAGAGATTTTCAGATGGGTAAGTTTTTAATTCTGATTCTACTATAACATTTAAAATATATTTAGAATGTGGTAACAAGGTTGTTTTCTCATTAGTAAAATCTTTATATTTAATTGTATCATCCAAGACAAGATTTTTAGGATAGTATTTAGGGTTTGTAAGAGTTTCATAAAAATTTTTTGAAATGAAGAAGTTTTTGTGTTTTATTAGACTGTTTTCAGAAGAAGAAATGTTTGTTTGTGAAGGAAAATCTTCAAGACGATTTTTCAATTCTAATATTTCATTCTGAAAAGACTGTAACTTAGAAGTAGAAAAGTAGTCAGAGTTTTCTGTGGTAGGATGTTTCATCTCTAAAATAGGATCTATATTTATAGAAATATAATCAGGTTTATTATTCTTTTGTTTAATTTCATCTCTGAAATAGGATCTATATTTATAGAATTATAATCATTTTTATTAATCTTTTGTTTAATGTGAGTGTTTTTTATATTTTAAAAACTTTTTAAGGAGATATAAAATATGTATTTGTGATTATCAATGGTAAAGATTTTAATTCATCTTTCTTATAAAAGTACAGTTTGTGAAGAATAGTCTAAAAGTAAAGGAATTTTAGTTAGAATATCGCATCCAATAAGAATGTCTTCAGGATATGTGCAACATCTATCTTCTACGACTATAAAGTCAAAAGTGAATAGCATGTTATGTATGAGTAATGTTAATGTAGCTTTTCCATGAACTAAAAATCTAATACCAGAAATAGATTTGAGAGCTATGTTAGTTTTTCTAAGAACTGAAGATTCAATAGTATTAGAAGAAGAGCATAGTTTTGCGAATAGATATAGCTTTAAAAGAGTTCTCATAGAACCCCCGTTCAAGAAAGCTGTGTCTAAATATGCATAAAAATAATTATGGGTAATAGTAATAGGAATACTATATAGAGTGTTCAAAGTTTAATGAGATTTTGTAGAAACAAATTGGTAAGAAAGTATAGAGTTTATTATAGGGAATCATTGTAATAAGGTATATTATTTGTATTTAAGTGAGAATAATTGAAATTAAAAAAAACAGAATCTACATAATTTTCTATGTCTGTATCATAATCTACTTGAATATAGTTAGAAAAATATTCAGAAGATGAAATTTTTTTCGGTATTTGTCTGTATTGAAAGTGTTATAATTATATGTTAATTCCTTGTCCAAGTTTTTATTAAAATGTTCAGAGATATCTGGAGTATGTACAGTCGTGAACAAAAGTTCGTTCCTATTAGGCTGGAAATAAATATTTATATAAAATGGAAATCATTTCATAAAAGCTCTATTTTGAATAAAAAGACAATAAAAACATTGAGAGGGGCTTAATTGAACTGTTTTTGGCTGAACCTGAAATGATCCCCATTTTATATAAATATTTATTTCCAGCCTAATAGGAACGAACTTTTGTTCACGACTGTACATTTGAACTAAATAAATTTGTTTTAGGCGAAAGAGAAGGGTCAATGTCTTTCGCCCTTACTAAAAAGTAGGATCTTTTTTCGGTCTTAAAAAGTTACTATTAAAATAACGACGTGGAGAGTGTGGTCTTTAAAGACTATGTCCCAAAGATAGATTACTGAAATTATAATCGGAATTATTATTAATATAGATTAATTTGGTTGCATGTTATCTATAGGAAAGTTTTCTTTTAAGTTATGTACTTATTTTCTGTTAAGAAATGTATATTTATTTGTCTATTCATTTGTGTTTGAGCAGCATAAGTGTTGCAATGCAGGATTTCTAGAGTTATAAGTAAGGATGTACCGATTATTCGGCAGATAATCAGTAATCAACCTAATTTGTCATAGTATCGATTAATCGGTAATCGGCTATTCCCCGATTTATCTGCCAGTTGCTTTTAAATCCTTTACTAGAACAAACCAACCTTTACAAGACCATTTTATAACTGCCAAGTTAATCATCAGATAGCTTCGACACAGTAACAAATAACAGTTCCAATATAATTTTCAAAATTGTTAGTCATTTTGTTCCAGGCTGCTATTATGGCTTTTGCCTTTTTTTTTTTACTTTATAAATCATTCATAAATTATGAAATTATGAAACATTTACATATTTTTTGCTTTTGCCTTTTTTTTAACTTTATTAAGAAATCATTCATATATTACGACATTAACATATTATAATTGACTCATTGTTAATAAAAATATTACAAATACATACATACAAATTGCCTAAAAATACTACTAAATTTTGGCAGTTTTCCTTGTTTTCTGTTTATACTGTTGCCTCTTCAATTCATGTTGTCTTCAATCTCAGCTCTCAAGCTCATCAGTATTTAAAGTTCAATACTCTTAAGTTATAATGCAGACACATAAGAGTTTCCCCATTTTCAGGACAACAGCCTATTCCATGTAGGTTCCTAGATATTACCACCTGTACTAAAGAGTCTTTCACTCTCAACAGATGATGGTGGTGCGCTTAAATATTTTGAAGCCAAATTGCTCAATATTGGTAAAGTCTCCCGTGTCTTTTTCCACAAAAGAAAATGGGTCTTCGCTTCTTTGAAGTGTTGGTAGAGTTAAATATTGATCCAGTTCCTTTGCGCATCTACGAGTAACAGATTTACTCCTCTTGAGTTTGGGTTGCACATCTGTTGTACTTGCAATGTCTAAGTCTGAATTTATTTTCATAGGCTTATTTGACTCAAAATCATCAAACAGTTTTGAAAGGGAAACAGTTTTAGGTATACTTTCATAAATTTCATTATCTTGATCATCATTAGAAGAGCTGTCTCTTGTTTGACTGTCAATAGAATTTATCTCAGCTTGATGTTCTACAATATCTATAACCCATTTCTTAATAGTGTCTTCTTTAATGTCATCCTTTTGAAATTTCAATTTAAATCTGGGATCGAGAAAAGTAGCCAAGCACAGAAATTTTTCATTTATGTATGATGCAAATCTTCAACAGTTGAAATAATTCCACTAAATTCACCAGTAGGTTTGGTAGCTTTTAATAGAAATAATCTGAGAGCTAATATTGTAGGGATTATCATTGATATAGTTGATGTTCTGTTACTTGATTCTTTGCTGATGTCTTCAAATAGACTTAATAACTGGACAACTTTTTCAACAATTGTCCATTGGTAACTTATTGTCAACAGCATACATTATAAGAGCTTTTCGCTGTTCAAATTTCTTTTCAGCATATAATATGTTGAATTCCATTGAGTAGGACACATCTTGAATCAGTTTATGTTTGTCTAATTTAAGCTGCTCCTGGATTTCGGTTAATTTACTAATCGCTAATGGAGAATAATTAAAGTGTGAGACTATTTTTCTGCTAATTGCAATTAAATTGCTCACAGTCTTTTGCGAAAATATTGATACATTTACTGAAAGTTACAATATGTGTATGAAACATGATAGTGACTGTAAACCACACTCCCTCATACTACCAACCAATCTCATAGTACAATAAAAATTTTGCTGGAGATCTTATACTCATTCAGAACAATATGTAGTTGTTCACTTATTATTTCAGCTCTATGTGAACCAGGGAAGGGAACAACTCTAAGCACAGCTCTACATTGTTGAAGGTTATCTGAATGTCAATGGCCTGTCACACTCAAAAATGGATCATTATTTATTGAAGCTGTCCAAATGTCTGTGGTCAAAGAAAGACTGTTAATTTCATCGAGCGATGTCTGAATTTTTACTTTTACTTTCATAAATATATCCGGGATTATTTTGTTTATGAAATATTTTCTTGATGGAATTCTGTAATTAAGACAGATTTTGCAATAAGCCTTTGGAATATAATGTCAGATGTTAAAGAATATGGTTTAATATCAACAGCTATCATTTCTCCTATCAAATTATGCATCTCTTGGGACTTGAAATCGTTAATATTCCAAATTTTACTCTTTTCAGAAACTGATTGTAAAGTTGAGGTTCATAGTTGCTACAACTTGCTTCTGAAGTACTTGGTTGTGACCAATCATATTGCATTTTCAGCTTATCCGTTTCAGCCTTTGCTTCATCTGAATGAATTTTCTTAATGGGGTTCAACATATTTGTCGTTGTATAACTTTTTGCAGATTTGCAACCTCTTGATATGGTGGCTTTTCATAATTTACAAATTCATTTACTGTTATACTTATGAGGAACATCAAAACACTTTCAACAATAACTAGTTGACATACTGTTTTCGTTATAAAGTGTAATTAATATTTAATTATTTATATCTCTATAATCAAGATTCTAGAATCTAGAGTTATTTTTAAAATTTAAAATTTTTATTTTTAAATATATCTGAAAAGTAGAATAAAAATGATTTACATTAATAGTGAAAACATGCAGAGTTTAATAGTAATAAATAATAATGTTGATAACTGCTTTTTTCTCAGTTTAATTTAAATTAATAATAAGTAATAATTTATTATTAATTAATTAATAATAACTCATTACTTTTTAGGTGTCATTGATGAAAAGCCGATTAATCGGTAATCGGCTACTTGGCTTATCGGTGCACCCCTAGTTATAAATAATAGTATGTATACATTGTCGTTGAGATTGTTATAATTATTATTATTTTTATTATTTTTATTATTATTATTTTATTATTATTATTATTGTTATTATTTTATTATTATTATTATTATTATTATTATTATTATTGTTATTATTATTATTATTATTATATTATTTTATTATTATTATTATTATTATAATTATTATTATTATTATTATTATTATTATTATTATTATTATTATTATTATTATTATTATTATTATTATTATTATTATTATTATTATTATTATTATTATTATTATTATTTTATTATTATATTTATTATTATTTTTTGTTATTATTATTGTTATTATTATTATATTATTATTATTATTATTATTATATTATTATTTATTATTATTATTATTATTATTATTATTATTATTATTATTATATATTATTATTATTATTACAATATCCTGACATGCTTCTGTTTTGTTTATGATGATACTGGTTAGGTTGGTTATGGTTTAGGATGCTTTTGCAAAATCTTTCTATTAAGAGAAATAAATTTTATTCTTCGTTAAATTTTCTAGGAGATAAATATTACCCATGTAGGTATTTGCACACTGAGATAATGAGTCTCCGAGATGATAATCTCTACACAGAGAATAAAATGGACTATATAGGACATTCTGCAGTATCATGACACTACCTTTCACATTTTAGACATTTAAGAGTTCTTTGTGGGTCTATTTCTTTATTGGAAATAGAGTAAATACTCTATTTCTACTTCTATCTAGATTGCTCACAAAGCTCACTGGTGATCTCTTTATTTCTCAGGGTTTTCTTTCCTTCCATAAGATTGTACATTTGCGGTTGAAGTTTCTTATTGGATGTTCTTTTAACATTTGCAGTGTTAGCTTTAAAAGGTGTGCTTAAAGCGTTTAGCAGTTTTAGCCATATATTTCCTAACCTGGTCAGGATAAGACAGGTATGCTTCAAAATATTCTTCCATTTTATTTTTATATTCATTAGGAACGCAACTCATAAATAGTACCAAATATCATCAATTTTTTCATCATTGGAGTAAAAAGAAGCTCCAAAATATGTCACAGCATTTTTTTTTTTAAAAGTTATTTATAGCAGTCTGAACTTGAGAACCAAAAACTTGAAATACTATATTTATGTTCCAATCTAAGTTTTTAAATTGTGAATACATTTGAAAACATGATTCTGTGGTCAATGGACTTAAAATATTCAGCAAATTATTTGAAAATTCTATCGACGTCTTTTTTAGCTTAACGATCTCTTTAGAGATGAACATATCTATTAAGATGCGGAAAAACTAGAAGCTTATCCCAGGATTTTGGAGCCAAATAGCACAGCGAGACTACTCATAAATTCTAGTATAGAGCTAAAAAATGCTAGGACATGAGTAGGATTTTCAAATAGCTTGCTAAATGTTTTAAATTCACTGACCACAGAATCATGTTTTGAAATATTCTCGCAATTGTTAAAACTTAGATTGGAACAAAAATATAGTATTTCAAATTTCTGGTTCACAGGTCCAGACTGCTGTAGATAATTTAAAAAAAAAAATGCTATGATATATTTTGGGGTTTCTTTTTACCCAATGATGAAAAAATTAATGATATTTGGTACTATTTATAATTGTATTTCTAAGGAATATAAAAATAAAATGATATAATATTTTGAAGCAGACCTGCCTTATCATGATCAGGTTTGGAAATATATAGCTAAAACTGATAACGCTTTATACGCACCTTTTAAAGCTAACACAGCAAAGGTTAAAAGAACACCAATAGAAATTTTATCTCAAATGTACAATCTTACGGTAGGAAAGAAAACCTGAGAAATAAGAGATCACCACTGAGCTTTTGAGCAATCTAGATAGTAGAAATAGAATATTTACTCTATTTCCAACAAAGAATAGACCCACAAAGAACTAGTAAATATTTAAAATGTGAGAAATTGTTTCATGATACTGCAGAATGTCTATATAGTCCATTTTGTTCTCTATGTAGAGATTATCATCACAGAGGCATTACCTCAGTTTGCAAATACTACATGGTAATATTTATCTCTAGAAAAGTTACGAATAATAAAATTTCTTTCTCCAAATAGAAAGATTTTGAAAAAGCATCCTAAACATAACCAACCTAACCAGTATCATCATAAACAAAACAGAAGCATGTCAGGATATTGTAATAATAATAATAATAATAGTAATAATAATAATAATTATAATAATATAATAATAATAATAATAATAATAATAATAATAATATAATAATATATAATAATAATAACAATAATAATGACAAAATAACAATAAATAATAATAATAATAATAATAATAATAATAATAATAATAATAATAATAATAAATAATAATAATAATAATAATAATAATAATAATAATAATAATAATAATAATAATAATAATAATAAATAATAATAATATAATAATAATAATAATAATATTAATAATAATAATAATAATAATAATAATAATAATAATAATAATAATAATAATAATAATAATAATAATAATAATAATAATAATAATAATATAATAATAATTATAACAATCTCAACGAATATGTATACATACTATTATTTATAACTAGGGGTGCACCGATAAGCCAAGTAGCCGATTACCGATTAATCGGCTTTTCATCAATGACACCTAAAAAGTAATGAGTTATTATTAATTAATTAATAATAAATTATTACTTATTATTAATTTAAATTAATACTGAGAAAAAGCAGTTATCAACATTATTATTTATTACTATTAACTCTGCATGTTTTCACTATTAATGTAAATCATTTTTATTCCTACTTTTCAGATATATTAAAAAATAAAAATTTTAAATTTTAAAGATAACTCTAGATTCTAGAATCTTGATTATATAGATATAAATAATTAAATATTAATTACACTTTATAACGAAAACAGTATGTCAACTAGTTATTGTTGAAAGTGTTTTGATGTTCCTCATAAGTATAACAGTAAATGAATTTGTAAATTATGTAAAGCCACCATATCAAGAGGTTGCAAATCTGCAAAAAGTTATACAACGACAAATATGTTGAACCACATTAAGAAAATTCATTCAGATGAAGCAAAAGCTGAAACGGATAAGCTGAAAAGGCAATATGATTGGTCAGCATCCAAGTACTTCAGAAGCAAGTTGCAGCAACTATGGGCCTCCAAAAAAAGTTCAACCATCTATTCAATCAGTTTTAGAAAAGAGTAAAATTTGGAATATTAACGATCACAAGTCCCAAGAGATGCATAATTTGATAGGAGAAATGATAGCTGTTGATATTCAACCATATTCTTTAACATCTGACATTTTATTCCAAAGGCTTATTGCAAAACTCTGTCTTAATTACAGAATTCCATCAAGAAAATATTTCATAAACAAAATAATCCCGGATATATTTATGAAAGTAAAAGCAAAAATTCAGACATCGCTCGATGAAATTAACAGTCTTTCTTTGACCACAGACATTTGGACAGCTTCAATAAATAATGATCCATTTTTGAGTGTGACAGGCCATTGACATTCAGATGACCTTCAACAATGTAGAGCTGTGCTTAGAGTTGTTCCTTTCCCTGGTTCACATAGAGCTGAAATAATAAGTAAACAACTACATATTGTTCTTAATGAGTATAAGATCTTCAAAAAAAATTTTCTTGTACTAAGAGTTTCCGCTGCAAATATGGTTGGTGGTATGAGGGAGTGTGGTGTACAGTCACTATCATGTTTCATACACACATTGCAACTTTCAGTAAATGAATCAATATTTTCGCAAAAGGCTGTGAGCAATATAATTGCAATTAGCAGAAAAATAGTCTCACACTTTAATTATTCTCCATTAGCGATTAGCAAATTAACCGAAATCCAGGAGCAGCTTAAATTAGACAAACATAAACTGATTCAAGATGTGTCTACTCGTTGGAATTCAACATATTATATGCTGAAAAGAAATTTAGAACAGCGAAAAGCTCTTATAATGTATGCTAATAAGTTACCAATGGACAATTGTTGAAAAAGTTGTCCAGTTATTAAGTCCATTTGAAGACATCAGCAAAGAATCAAGCAACAGAACATCATCTATATCAATGATAATCCCTACAATATTAGCTCTCAGATTATTTCTATTAAAAGCTACTAAACCTACTGGTTAATTTAGTGGAATTATTTCAACTGTGCATCAACTGAAAAAAGATTTGCATCATACATAAATGAAAAATTTCTGTGCTTGGCTACTTTTCTCGATCCCAGATTTAATATGAAATTTCAAAAGGATGATAAAAGAAGACACTATTAAGAAATGGGTTATAGATATTGTAGAACATCAAGCTGAGATAAATTCTATTGATAGTCAAACAGGAGACAGCTCTTCTAATGATGATCAAGATAATGAAACTTATGAAAGTATACCTAAAACTGTTTCCCTTTCAAAACTGTTAGATGATTTTGAGTCAAATATGCCTATGAAAATAAATTCAGACTTAGACGTTGCAAGTACAACAGATGTGCAACCCAAACTCAAGAGGAGTAAATCTGTTACTCGTAGATGCGCAAAGGAACTGGATCAATATTTAACTCTACCAACACTTCAAAGAAGCGAAGATCCATTTTTTTTGTGGAAAAAGACACGGGAGACTTTAACAATATTGAGCAATTTGGCTTCAAAATATTTAAGCGCACCACTATCATCTGTTGAGAGTGAAAGACTCTTTAATACAGGTGGTAATATCTATGAACCTACAAGGAATAGGCTGTGTCCTGAAAATGGAGAAACTCTTATGTTTCTGCATTATAACTTAAGAGTATTGAACTTTAAATACTGATGAGCTTGAGAGCTGAGATTGAAGACAACATGAATTGAAGAGGCAACAGTATAAACAGAAAACAAGGAAAACTGCCAAAATTTAGTAGTATTTTTATGCAATTTGTATGTATGTATTTGTAATATTTGTATTAACAATGAGTCAATTATAATATGTTAATGTCGTAATATATGAATGATTTCTTAATAAAGTTAAAAAAAAGGCAAAAGCAAAAAATATGTAAATGTTTCATAATTTCATAATTTATGAATGATTTATAAAGTAAAAAAAAAAAAGGCAAAAGCCATAATAGCAGCCAGGCACAAAATGACTAACAATTTTGAAAATTATATTGGTATTGTTATTTGTTACTGTGTCGAAGCTATCTGATGATTAACTTGGCAGTTATGAAAATGGTCTTGTAAAGGTTGGTTTGTTCTAGTAAAGGATTTAAAAGCAACTGGCAGATAAATCGGGGAATAGCCGATTACCGATTAATCGATACTATGACAAATTAGGTTGATTACTGATTATCTGCCGAATAATCGGTACATCCTTACTTATAACTCTAGAAATCCTGCATTGCAACACTTATGCTGCTCAAACACAAATGAATAGACAAATAAATATACATTTCTTAACAGAAAATAAGTACATAACGTAAAAGAAAACTTTCCTATAGATAACATGCAACCAAATTAATCTATATTAATAATAATTCCGATTATAATTTCAGTAATCTATCTTTGGGACATAGTCTTTAAAGACCACACTCTCCACGTCGTTATTTTAATAGTAACTTTTTAAGACCGAAAAAAGATCCTACTTTTTAGTAAGGGCGAAAGACATTGACCCTTCTCTTTCGCCTAAAACAAATTCAAAAATATTTAGTTCAAATGTACAGTCGTGAACAAAAGTTCGTTCCTATTAGGCTGGAAATAAATATTTATATAAAATGGGGATCATTTCAGGTTCAGCCAAAAACAGTTCAATTAAGCCCCTCTCAATGTTTTTATTGTCTTTTTATTCAAAATAGAGCTTTTATGAAATGATTTCCATTTTATATAAATATTTATTTCCAGCCTAATAGGAACGAACTTTTGTTCACGACTGTACATACTCCAGATATCTCTGAACATTTTAATAAAACTTGGACAAGGAATTAACATATAATTATAACACTTTCAATACAGACAAATGCCGAAAAAAATTTCATCTTCTGAATATTTTTCTAACTATATTCAAGTAGATTATGATACAGACATAGAAAATTATGTAGATTCTGTTTTTTTTAATTTCAATTATTCTCACTTAAATACAAATAATATACCTTATTACAATGATTCCCTATAATAAACTCTATACTTTCTTACCAATTTGTTTCTACAAAATCTCATTAAACTTTGAACACTCTATATAGTATTCCTATTACTATTACCCATAATTATTTTTATGCATATTTAGACACAGCTTTCTTGAACGGGGGTTCTATGATAACTCTTTTAAAGCTATATCTATTCGCAAAACTATGCTCTTCTTCTAATACTATTGAATCTTCAGTTCTTAGAAAAACTAACATAGCTCTCAAATCTATTTCTGGTATTAGATTTTTAGTTCATGGAAAAGCTACATTAACATTACTCATACATAACATGCTATTCACTTTTGACTTTATAGTCGTAGAAGATAGATGTTGCACATATCCTGAAGACATTCTTATTGGATGCGATATTCTAACTAAAATTCCTTTACTTTTAGACTATTCTTCACAAACTGTACTTTTATAAGAAAGATGAATTAAAATCTTTACCATTGATAATCACAAATACATATTTTATATCTCCTTAAAAAGTTTTTAAAATATAAAAAACACTCACATTAAACAAAAGATTAATAAAAATGATTATAATTCTATAAATATAGATCCTATTTCAGAGATGAAATTAAACAAAAGAATAATAAACCTGATTATATTTCTATAAATATAGATCCTATTTTAGAGATGAAACATCCTACCACAGAAAACTCTGACTACTTTTCTACTTCTAAGTTACAGTCTTTTCAGAATGAAATATTAGAATTGAAAAATCGTCTTGAAGATTTTCCTTCACAAACAAACATTTCTTCTTCTGAAAACAGTCTAATAAAACACAAAAACTTCTTCATTTCAAAAAATTTTTATGAAACTCTTACAAACCCTAAATACTATCCTAAAAATCTTGTCTTGGATGATACAATTAAATATAAAGATTTTACTAATGAGAAAACAACCTTGTTACCACATTCTAAATATATTTTAAATGTTATAGTAGAATCAGAATTAAAAACTTACCCATCTGAAAATCTCTCACTTATTACACAAAAGTGGAATAATCTTCGCAGTAATATTCAAATATTTATAGGTTCAACTATGAATGACTGTCTATGATTTTTTGTGTTTTCCTTGCAGTCATTATGGAGAAAATAATTTATTTAACATCGCAAAAAAACTGAAAGGCAATAGTGTTGCTCAGTACTAAATAATATTTAAATTGTGAAATTAATCGTAAATTGTTAATCTCTGAGTCATATGCAAGATGAATTAGAAAGGAAAAATTCAGCCAGGTGAGGGATTAATTTCTCAAAGGAAATAGAAATGCGGCCAAAAGTCGACTTTTACACCACAAGCAAAACGTTGCTTGAAGAAATTTATCCTTGAAAATCTGTTTGCCACTATCAGAGAAATAAAATCCAGTCTTGAAGGCAGTTGCATCAGCCTATGTGAAAGGATTGTACGTCGACAATTATCAGATATGAACTTTCACGCCTATAAACTCGCTGGGGAGCCAAGGTTGCCTAAAGTCATGCAAGAGAAACGTCTGACATGGATTTGAACTTTTGGAGATTGGTGATTACTCCTCTGTTTTTTTACCCTGTTTATATGTTTTCCTCTCTGTTTATGTGATTTCCATTCTCTTTATGTGTTTTTACACTCAACAAAAGGTGAAATGGTAGACTTATGATGACAGCTGACTTAAAATCCTGGCAAAGAAATCTCAGGTTGTGCGAAGGAGCTCAGGGAGAAATATCATCCCGACTGTATAATTCCGACTGCAATACATCCCACCAAAGTTATATGATCTGTTATAGCTGAAAAGTCACTGTCCGTCTGTACATGGTCTAAGGAACAATGCGACCGAAAGTTTGGCAGAAAAGGCTATTTCACCAGTTGAAAGATTGATTTCTAAATGGAGAATCCTCTGTCTTCATGCAAGATGGGGAACCTGCCGTACTGCTCGATTAATAAAAGCCAATTTGGAGCTACAGAATATCGCACTACTTCAGTGGCCAATAAATTCTCTGGAAATGCTAATGGGAGAAGTTGCAAAAAATATCATTGAAACGAAAACTAAGCTGATTGAGAGATCATTCGTCTATGAAAATATTACAAACAGATGCAGGAGAATGTTCTTTCATGTATCAATAAAATGCCAAAAGGAATCCGAGTTTTAATAACAACAATAGGCTGTTCTGCAAAATATTGAATATATGACTTTTTTCCGTGAATGACGTTAATTTTGTCAAAAATTTAGATATATAGTTCTTTTACACAAGTATTCAGATTACTGTAATTTGCAAGTTTTTGGCTTGTGAAATTCAAATTACTAATATATTTTACTCGAGACCAGCAATATATATATATTATATATATATATATTATATATATATATATATATATATATATTATATATATATATATATATATATATATATATATATATATATATATATATATATATATATATATATATATATATATATATATATATATATATATATATATATATATATATATATATATATATATATATATATATATATATATATATATATATATATATATATATATATATATATATATATATATATATATATATATATATATATATATATAATATATATATATATATATATATATATATATATATATATATATATATATATATATATATATATATATATATATATATATATATATATATATATATATATATATATATATATATATATATATATATATATATATATATATATATATATATATATATATATATATATATATATATATATATATATATATATATATATATATATATATATATATATATATATATATATATATATATATATATATATATATATATATATATATATATATATATATATATATATATATATATATATATATATATATATATATATAGGGTGCACTTATTTTCAAAGTTGGTTATTTTGGGAAGTGCCGGCTGGAATATTGTTTCACTTGATCTAAAAATAGTTTTAGTCAAATTTTAGTTCAAGCAAATAATAATAATCCTTGGGGCTCAGCACCTACTTTCTTGGAAATTGATTTTTATTTTTTTTAGGTGATGTCGAATTTATGATTTGTTCATATTTTTACCATTAAAACGTGTCAAATTTGTTATTCAATTGATTTTAAACTTTTTATTTTCATTAGTACATTTATTAAAATATAACACTTAGAAAGTAATATAAATACAATGTTTATATTTATGATTGAAACTGCTTCTGTAATACTTCTCTTGTTGACTGAGGATATGTTCGACGATAATCTTGGATCGCCTGAAAATCAAATGGATTTTATTAAATTAATCTAGTTATTTATTATTTTTACTTTAAGACTTTAATGTAAATTTATGACTTACTTGCAATAGAAACTGTTTCTGATCCTCATCCTTTGTAACCTTGTCATTGAAATCTTGAATTAGTTTTATACCCCTTTCGGCCGAATCATTTACTACCTTTAAATTATGAACAAGAAGCTTTCCTTGCTGATATTCGTTACAATTAACCCACTGAGATGGATGCAGGTGCAAAAAATTTCCTATTTTAAATCTGCGTAAGAAATATAGGGAATTATTGTTAACTAAATTTAACAATATCTCTTCATCAGAATTTTGGAGAAATTGGGATACTTGTTCTTTTCGTAATGGCAGTTTCTTAAGATTATTTACAGTTTTATCTTCATATTCGTCACCTGAATCTACTTCTGTTGCTTCTAAAAAATTTTGTGCCATCTTCACCTTTGTGTTTTCGGTTACTGAATTATCGAATAATGAAAATGTTATACATTCATCAGTTAAGTAATATAAATGGTTCACAAATTTACCAATAGCTACTTCAGCGATAGGTTTGTCTACTTGTTTGTATTGCTCTAATTCTCTCAAGAATTTTATATCTATTAGTGGGGCAGATATTGCTTCTGGCGCATGAATCCAGTACTTGACGTAACATTTTACAATAAAGTGTGTAATTTTGAAAAGCGATTTTTGTTCAGCTTGTGTTAAACGAAATTCCGTTCGAAAAATAAATATTTTTAAAGAATATATGGCTTTTGACATCCATCTGGCCATATGATATGCACCCGGCTTTTTAAAAGTGATACCACCAGGAGGAACGCCCCCTAGGAATATAATGACGAGATCCAATAATTCTCGGTAGTCTTCTAGAGGAAACGTTTTAGAAATGGCATCATTCATACATTTTATTATTGTTTCTGCATCACTGCCAATCTTTTGTTTCATTTCAAAGTTCTCAACAGCTGGAAGGAAATTTTTTAGCATTAATTTTAGACCAACTACTTTGAAATCTTTTAAATAATGGGATGTCTGGTCCAGAAATAGTGAAATCACTTTTTGAAAAAACTGCAGCTAAAATAATTTCAAAGATGTGATGTCGACAACCAAAGTATAATATATTTCGTTCCAGTTTTTGTTCTAATAGAGTACAAGTAACATTAAATCTGCCTGTATTTGAAGCAGTGGTATCAAAACAAAATGCCTGTACTTTTTCAACTAAGCCCCATGTCTCCAATGTTTCATAAATCGCTGAAGCCATTTCTCTACCTGTAGGAGCTGTTAAATCTGGAACTCCTAGTAACTGTTCTGCACATCGGTTCCAGAAGCAATTATGGCCAATCTTTCAACTGGCTTGCCACTTATGTCCTGTAACAATTTAGTATCCCAATGAATGGTTAGAACTTCTGTACCTATATCACAAAATTTATCTTTTATTCTTTCAGAATACTTCTTGCGGAATAGATTACGTTGGTTTCGAATTGAAGTTTTATTAATTACGTAAGATGTTGGATCTATAGAAACGGCTTCCATAAACGCCATTATTAAATGAACAGCGTCTCGCTCACTAATTTTACATTTATCTAAAGCTGCGGCTAATCGTGGAGTCATTAAATCAATCCTAGCTCTTTTCTTTGGTTTTGCAGAACTTAAAATTTCTTGACGTTCTTCCTGTGCTTCTACATCATTGTTGCTTAACTCAGATTCTGATGAAAAGCTGTCCGAGTCAGAAGCAACGTCCTCCCTAAGCAATAGAAATAAAATTATTTTAAATAACTTAAGGCATTCCATAATGTAGCAAACGAACACACCCCACAATAATTATACTTACATTCAGAAACACCTGCTGAAACAGATGGTTCTTCAAGATTTTTAATCTTTCTTGCATTTTCTTTTTATATTCGTTCAAACCTCCTTTTTCAAATAGAATTTCTTTTTCTATCTACTCAAATCATTGCACCAGGCCGTCCTTTTTCACGTTGTTTGATTAAAAATTGCTTATCTTCTTCGATACTCATCATTTGCAAAGCATTTTGATGTGCTAAGTCAAATAGGTCATCAAGAGTGTTGCGAAATTCCAGTCGTTTAGTTTCGATTATTTGCTAATTTTATTCATGTCTTTGACCAATATCTTCCAGGAATCATATAAATTCTTAAGTTTACTTCTACATTTATGTGGTTCTTGTACCGGGATTTTTGCTTTCTTCCAAAAAACTAGACATTCTTCCACGACAAGTGCTGCACTATCATCAAGAGTCATTTTTAAGGCGCGCATATTATAAAATAAAACACGTAAACAATCTCCTTGCGATGGCAATTTACTACCTGTTATTTGATGTTTAAAATGCCCAATAAGAAATATCTACTTACGCAAATTCATCGCCATTTTTAAGAAAATTAAAAGAGT